>CM035422.1:178479726-178489726 GCA_020310875.1 Ceratopteris richardii | reverse complement strand
TCCAACAGGAGTAACCTACACGAAATTCGGTGGATTCCCAAGAGATGACCCAGACGCTCATGTACGAACTTTTGAGATAAGTTATGTAGTTCTTAACCATCCACCAGATCAGGCGTACAAGGCCATTGTTTTTCAATCTACTTTGGTCAATGAAGCGGCTAGATGGCTCACGGAATATGATATTAATCATTTTGGTACTTACGATGCAGTACGAGATGCCTTTCTACAACGATTCAGACTAAAGAAGAATCCTGCTGAAATCTTTGAGTATCTATAGAACAACCGACAGAAGACAAACCATACTGTCCAGGAATACGCTACTCTCTTCAGAACACATTTACGGCAGATACCACAGGCACATGCTAATCTACCTGACGATGTCATCTCTCAATGGTTCATCAATGGACTAACCCCACAACTGAAGCAGATTATGATCATCAGATGTGTTGGAGCAATGACGCTGGATGCAGTCATTGCAATGGCTCTACAGTTGGAATCCAAGGTTGGTGGATTTTCAGAAGACTTGGAATGGTTAAGGACAAACAAAAATATGACTGACGATATAACCAGGCAAGTATACTGCACCACGTGCAAAAATTCAGGGCATACAAGTGTTAACTGTGCGCTAAATCAAACATTCTGCGCTATCTGCAACACTGCCAGACACTCCACCGGAAATTGTGTCTACAATGCCAGAATACAGGGAATAGCAACAGTCAATGCTGTTATTCAAGAACATGGACAGGCAGCGAATCACTATGTACCTCCGCAACTGAGAAACAACCAACCACAAGGATATCGAAACTACCGAGGACAGAGGAACAATAACTATAATGCAAACCGCTGGCAGAACGAACCACCACCGGAAAAACCGAATTTACCACCCCCACGCTGTCATTTTTGTGGTGAATTCGGACACATTAGAAGATATTGCAAAGACGCAGCTGAGTATGATCAAAGGAAGAAGGAGCGGCAAAACCCAATGGCCAACATGGTACAAATTACACCGGTGGAAATGCAAACTGCTACAGTCCAGACCCGATCAGGTAAACAACTGCAGCCAGCAGCAGAAGTATTTGAACCAGGGATACGAGAACAACATAGGATGTATAACAAGGCTAGTCACTGGACCGCCACAGAACCACCAGTATTCCCAGAACCCATTCCGGTGACTCAGACCTCGTCGATAAAAGAAGGAACACAACAAAAAGGAAGCAGCAGCAAAACAACCATCAGTAGTAGACATAACAGCAGATACTTCGGCAATAGCAGAGACCTCAAGCTCGAAGGAGCAGGATAACCAATCTCAGCAGGCCTGGGAAATTTTATCCAAGGCATCTATCACCCTACCTCTCTGCCAACTTTTGGCGTTAGTACCTGGACCGGCAACAGTTTCAACAACATTTTAGCCCGGCACCCTCTTGCATTCCGGCAACCGCCGCAGTTCAACCAGAATCTGATTCTACGGTTGATCATGCAGTGCCCTTGATTACAGTATGGTATAAGAATCAGAAGATCACGCAGGTATTAATTGACGGAGGCTCCGGCGTAAACATTGCAACCGCAACATTATGTAAAAAGCTAGGTTGGACCGAAATCGAACCAGTTCAATTCTTTGTCAGAATGGCTGATCAATCTAGAGTCCATCCCGTAGGACTTGTACGGAATGTACCCATTACCCTACAAGGTACGACTTTCAAAATGACTTTTGTTATACTAGATCTGCCCGAATCCACCTTGGATTACAACCTTCTTTTCGGCCGACCTTGGCTGAAGCATGCAAAGGTAATACAGGACTGGTCTGCGCAAGAGCTCACATTTAAGGATGCCAATCGTAAATATGTGGTAAAACTAGATGCTATACAACCCTGCGAACTTCACGCCAGACCTTATCTTGCTGAACCAGTTCATATGTTAGATGGACTATCGGATGATGAAGAAGAACAATTTCTGAAGAATAACGCCGATTTAATGTCTCTAGGAACTGTTGATC
Organism: Ceratopteris richardii; assembly: GCA_020310875.1. Taxonomy (NCBI): domain Eukaryota; kingdom Viridiplantae; phylum Streptophyta; class Polypodiopsida; order Polypodiales; family Pteridaceae; genus Ceratopteris; species Ceratopteris richardii. The sequence continues at coordinate 178,487,733 of CM035422.1, read as the reverse complement.
TACAGTCTGTCATTAATAACTGGAACACTTCAGTTTGTGCAGTAGTAGCTATCACCGAAAAGTCTGAACAAGCAGATACTGAATTACAACCACTATTCAAGCCAACAAAGGATACAAAGAACCCACAACAATTTTATGTCCCTGAAGACCAGCTGATCACGTACAATCTAGGAGACAAGGACCATCCTCGACCTGTAAAAATAAGGCAAAACTTACCGGAAATCTTTCAGGCTAATTTGATTCAGCTCCTTCGCGAATTCTCAGACGTCTTTGCCTGGGATTACAAAGATATGAAAGGATTAGATCTGCGCATATATCAGCACAGAGTCATGCTGAAGTCTGAAGCTAAACCAAATAGGCAGTCCAGCTATCGGATGAATCCCAATTATGCATCTCAGGTAAAAGCCGAACTTGACAGATTATTAAAAGTAGGATTCATCGTACCAGTAGAACATGCTGAATGGATTTCACCAATTGTGATTGTGCCAAAGAAAAATAAGCAACTACGAATCTGTGTAGACTACCGAAAATTGAACGCAGCAAGAGTACCAGATCCTTTCCCGATCCCCTTTTTGGATACCATGCTTGATAGAGTAGCAGGCCATGAAATGTATTCATTCTTAGACGGATACAACGGTTACAATCAGGTTAGAATGGCTGAAGAAGATATACCAAAAACTGCTTTCATTACCAATTGGGGAGTCTTCGCCTGCACCGTAATGTGGTTCGGATTAAGAAATGCACCAAGTACATTTCAGCAATGTATGCAGGAGATATTTTCTCCTTATCTCACTTCATTCATGCAAGTATATCTTGACGACTTCTCAATCTTTGGGAAAATGATAGCACATTTAAGTCATTTACGATGTTGTTTTCAGAAGTGTAGAGAATATAGACTCTGCCTTAATCCAAATAAATCCGTGTTTGCGGTTTCGTGCGGCAAACTACTTGGGCATATTGTATCTGCTCAAGGTATCTGAGTAGACCCAGATAAGATTTCGGCAATTTTAGAAGCCCCGGTACCCGCAACCCCAAAAGAAGTAATGCGTTTTATGGGTCAAATACGGTGGCATGGCAGACACTTACGGTGGCTGGCTCACCTCGCAGTACCACTGAACAGGCTAATCACAAAAACTCCCCGACAGTTTGAATGGACTAAAGAATGCCAAACTACATTTGATCGGTTCAAGTATCTCCTGACGCAAGCCCCAATTTTACAACCACCGGACTGGGACAATCCGTTCCATGTTTTTGTCGATGCTTCAGATATTGCAATTGGCAGTATTCTGATGCAGCAAACAGATAAGTGGTTTCGCCCTGTTTATTACGCCACTAGAAGGCTTGCACCGGCAGAAAAGAACTATTCCACTACTGAAAGAGAATGTCTAGGATTGATTTACTCAATCAAAAAGTTCAGACATTATCTACTAGGCCGGAAGTTTACCTTTCATGTGGACCATGCTGCCCTTGTTTATCTAGTAAGACAACAACATCTAGGCGGACGATTAGCCCGATGGGTGCTACTCTTGCAGGAATTTGATTATGAAGTCATTCACCGACCCGGAAAAGCACATGCCCTAGCAGATTTCTTATCTCGCCTGGATTCCGGTGAAGCTCCGCTAGGCATAGATGACACGACTCCTGCGATTTATAATGCTGAACCACTATCCGAGGAAACGGCCAACCTACAAGCACCATCTACATACTATGATCAGATTTTAACTTTTCTCACCGAAGGATGCTTCCCATCTGAGACGAACAAGGCAGTTTGAAGGAAATTAGCAGTCTTTAGCCGCCGATTCCGACTAGTAGCGGGAGAACTATATTATGCAGATCATACCGGAATCTTACTTCGCTGTATTCCACCTCATGAGGTTAATTCAGTTATCACTTTGGCGCACTCAATTCCTTCTCGTGGCCATTTCGTAGTAGATTTAACTCAACGGAAAATCCTGCAAGGAGGTCTCTGGTGGCCAACGATGTACAGAGATGTCGCACAGTTTGTTAAACAATGTGATACTTGTCAAAGAACTGGTCAGCCTTTGCAAAGGCATCTTTTTCCTCTGCAACCCATCTTACCACTCGAACCATTTCAGAAATGGGGATTAGATTTTATCGGTCCAATCACACCCCCAGCAGTCTTCACTAACAACAGATACATACTAACTTGTACAGACTATGCAACAAGATGGGCAGAAGCCTGGGCTTTACGGTCTGCTACAGCGGTTACGGTAGCAAAATGCCTACTCACGGATGTCTTCCCACGATTTGGCTTACCCCTGGAAATTGTCTCAGATCAAGGCACTCACTTTGTAAACAATCTAATGAAGGCCCTTACACAATCATTCTAGGTCACACATAAATTTAGCTCTCCTTATTATCCACGTGCCAATGGATTGGCCGAAAGTACAAACAAATCACTGTTGAATATCCTCCCGAAATTGATCATGGAAGCACCGGAAAGATGGGATCAACTACTACCTGTAGTATTATGGGCATACCGGACTACATACAAGGTAACAACAGGCTTGACACCTTTCAAAGTAGCTTATGGCTTAGAAGCAATAGCACCCATGGAAATAGTCATCCCAAGTCTGCGTGTAGCAATCACTCAGAAGATGCTACCGGAATATTCGCTGACAGCACGAATGGACGCACTCAGAGAACTTGATGAGCACCGATGGCTCAGTTTTTTAACTATGCGCGAAGTACAACTAAGGCAAGCCAAGACACACGATCGATATTTGAAGACTCCAATCTTTTCAGTAGGCCAGCTTGTACTCTTCTATAACGCAAAATCGGATAGAGCAGCAGGAAAATTCAAACTACGATGGTTCGGCCCTTTCAAGATCTCAGAACAAATCGGTCCGGTGACTTTTCGGTTGACTACGTTGACCGGAAATCCACTTCCAAAGGTAATCAATGGGTCGAAGCTGCGGCCGTATTATCCCACTACTAGTACGCATTAAATTATTCGGCGGCGAACCGCGTTTTGTATAAATTTTTGCGTTTTTCTTTTTTTTTTTTCTTTTTCTCCCTTTTTTTAGTCGTGTTTTGTACGAATTTTTATGTTACCAGCCGCCCCTCCCTACCGGTCACTCAAGCACGCACGCCAGCATGCAAACAGTATCATTCCCGCACCGCACAATGATACCCACCCCCCCCTTCCCACCCCCACCGTGTTCTCCTTATTTAACCCCCTCGGCTGTGCCATAAACGTTATCGTGTTCTCAAGATTATACGTATTATCCCTGTCCTCTGTGTTGCCTGTAAGTGTGCTCGTGAACACTATGGAAGCGCTAGCCAACTACGCTGCTTTCCGTGATGGTATCCCGACAGACGTCGGCGAGTACCTGCGCTGCAGAGGGTTGGCTAACTTCGCTGAGTCGCCCTGGCACTCAGTGGAAGCCCATCCCTTCTCCGCGCAGATCATCCACGCCATCGCCCAATTCCCCATCACCGAATGACAGTGGGTCTTCCCTTCCCTCCCATATAGAACCGTCATCAGCTTCCAAGCCTTCTCTACAGCCTACCGCCTCACCCCGCAAGGACGCGAAAATGGCCCTAGCATCCCTATCGCTCGCATGACCGAACTCTTCCCCCGCTCCTCATCAAACGAATATGCCATTCTCTGCCGCCCAGAACCCGAACGGTCTGCCCTATAGTTCCTCGTAGCAATTCTCAACCTGCAAAAACGAACCTACGACATCTCTCGCCCCTTCTATTCCGCCTTGGAGTTAGCCGCCCGCGAACCCGTAAACTTTGCCTCCTACTTCTTCCAAAGAATTCATAAGGAATCCGTAGCTATAGTAAAGCAACTCCAAAAGGGCACCTCTCCACGCTCTCGCCTTCCCCACATCATTTCATTCCTCTTCCCAACCATTCTCGCCGCACAACCCCCACCCTCAGGCCCAGCACTTAGGCATGAAGAATCAGCACAACCGCTCGAGGAAACTGAAGAAGACGACGAAGAGATCAATCAACTCTTCCGCACTAAGCGAATCCGGATCAGATCTTCAGAAAGTGAAGTCCAAGGATCCGCCGGAAAGAAACACGACGCCGAAGAAGATAAGCAAGAAGAAACTTACCACGACACCGCCACGTCAATACACAACGACACTTCGACAGAGCAACAAGACCAGCAAAACCAAGCAGATACAGAGATAGTGTCCACCGAAAAGGAATCCGAGCATCAACAGGAGGAACCGGAAACCGCCACAAAAGCACTGGATGAACTTATCGCGGCCATCAATCATACAGAAGCCGAACAACAGACCGTTGCAAAGGTAACCACGACTGACTCTGTTCTGCCTACCCCACCTGTCAACCCCGACATCCCACCGGAACCATCCCGCCGACCCGGTTCTGAACCTACACCCTCCTCCTCTTCCTCCCCTAACTACTCTCCGCCAAACTCCCAGAATCTCCTCACCGATACCTCCTCTCAGCCTCGTCAACCACCACCACCACCACCCACCGTATTTTCGGAACTAGCCTCCATGGGGCAGTTCCTCATGCACTTATCACACCAGCTGCCCATACAGCTTAAGGAAGCCACGGACACTCTGAAGGCCGAATACCAATACAAGGTCGACGTCCTGGAAGCTGACATCACCCCCCTCCAGGAAGAAATCGACGCCATATAGACTGAGAACTATCAGCTACAGACGCAATTAGCAGAGCTCCAAGCCAAATTCTCGGCAGAACAGATTCTAGTAGAGCAAAGAGATGCTGCCCTCGAGCAACATGCAGCCAAAGAACGACTCCTACACGCCGCGCATGAAGAAATCCGAGCCCTGAAGGCCACCCTCCACGAAAACGAAGATATCAACGCCTCTCTCGAAGAGTTGATCGCAGAGACAAAAACTCAATTGCAAGAGTCCATCCAGAAGAATCAGGATCAACAGAAAGAAACCGAACAAATCCAAGAACAGTTACGACGAGCCGAAGAATGCGCAAATGAGGTTAACAGTATCCTCAAACGTCAACTGATACGGGAAGGACAATACCTCAAGGATATCGACAAGACGCGCAGAGAACGAGATGCATTTAAGAAAACTCTTGATTTCCAAACCCAGCAGTTTGAACGCCAAGACAACCAAGTGCGCAACCAGAAGGAGTATATTACAGAACTGAAGACCAAACTGACCGAAATGAAGACTTCCAGGGACGCCGCACTATCCAACGATTTCTATCTACAGGAAGCTTTTGTGTAGACCCAGGCCGAGAACGTGCTCACCGAAGCAATCGCACTTAGCTCTGTTAGAATAGATGCGCAAGTTTTAGAGCCCGACACGCTAAAACAACTACTAGAAACCCTTAAGAAAAAGATAGCTCGCACATTTAGATCGGCTAGGAGTATGTATCTTGAAGGTCTCATCGAAGAATAAGTATATTCGCCCATCCAAATTCATAATGTATGAATATGATAATCTACTTTTGGGTTTTCTGACATTTTTGCACATGAAAAGTCTTGTTCAGTCTAGCATCAATCTACAGTGTAACACGCGGCATAATGATTTTTACTCTGATACAAATATTATCAAGGGAGGGAAGAGTCATGTCCTACTGACATACAATCAGTATAGCAAATGGCTGTTCAAGCACCGGTGTTTATAAAATACGTATACAGAACATAGCTTTCTTCATTAGTATTCTTCGAGATTCAGCGCTAGTTAGCAACTTCCAGTATATTCTTCTCAGCAACCCTTAACCAAGCATGTCGGAATCTGACATTCTCCGCTGGCAACTCAGAAAGCGCGCCCATACACCAACCCACGTGGTAACGACAACAGATACTACCCTCCAAGACGATGCAGATGATGCAGTAACTTCTGCATCCCTAAGAACTCAGCATAAATTCTCCACCGAATTTAAAATCGAGCTCGACATCAAGTCGAAAAAGAATGAAGACTAGCTACGAAAGATAGGGCTCCTCCAGTTTGCCCAATTACCATGGGAGCAGTGGATTGCTAATGACGATGCAGAGGACCAATTACATAGCATGCGACAAACCAGCGGCTTCATTCTCAATCAGGTACGATTTTCGCCCCAGCTCGTCTCAGCCGTATTTAAACTACCACTCTATGATGGCGCCCGATATCTTAAATGTTCAAATGAGGATCTGAGGAAGGAATTTGGCGACTGTGAAGGCCCCCGACGGTATTACATGTTGAAAAACGCCACCTATCACCGACGAGAACAATTTAAATGGTATTTAGAAAAGCTCTGTTTACTAGTAAAATTCGACTTAATGTCGAAAGAAAATTTTTCCCCCCTATTACATGCCGAAAAAGGAGGTCCGGTTAGCTGGACACATTGGCTGTATAACCACCTCTACGCACAAATCATTGTCGGGGATAAGAGAAGATCCCACACCAACAGCAGACTAGCAGCCTATTTAGCTGCTATATTTAATTTTGTCCAATCAGTAAAGGCTAAGCAGCTACACTGGTCCCCCCCTTTTTATCCCGATGAACATGATCGAATAGATACAGAACACCACACAGAGCCTGAGGAAGCAACTCAACCCTCCACCTCGTCTGCATCTTTCTTCCACGCAGGTAACAGCGCACAGAACCAGACCGTAGGGACGTCGTTTTGGCTGTCCATTAAACGACGAATGGCAGACAACTTGCCAACTGCCAGTCCAGAGCAAGCACCGGACGATCTCCAACCCGATTTTGTCATAAGGATGCAAAACCAACTACAAGAGGTTTCTCAATATTTGCGGCAACAAGAACAAGCGATTCAGCACAAAAACGAGTTATTATTTGCCACGATGACTAAGTCCAATTCATTAATGACACAGATGCAAAAAGAATTGGATGGCAAAGAAGCTTTAATACAGGTGTTACACAGTAACAACCGGCATCTAATGGCAGAATTGATCACCGCAAAAAAGTGTGTTCAAGACTTTAATCAGTGGCAGCAAACTATCCAAACACAAATTCAAGCCGAAATGTCAAGTTTTTCTACCCTGAATGCTCACCTGCAAGCCGAGAATGAAATTTTGCAGTCAAGGATACAAGTTTTGCAAGAGTTCGAAAAGCAGATATAAAAAGAGGAGGGCGTAGAACTAAATGCCACATTGATGACAAATGTGGACATAGACTTATTAAAACAGCAGTTGGATAGTCGTGTTCAAAATAGCTCGACACTTTTTCGCAGGAGATGGCTGGCTATACTTGTTCCGCCACTTGACCAAGTGCGGTCAGAAAGGATTGGGGAGTCAAACCCTGGCATGGACCGACAGGCGGTGCCAAAGCATGTTGAGGAGAGTAATGCACCTGCGGGTTCGAGTCCACCGTGCGTGCCAGTGTTAGAGGGCCGCCGAATCAGGACGGATGAACCCGGACAGACGGATGAACCCGGACAGGTGCCTTAAATGTAAAAGTGTTGGACGGCCGCCGAACAAGGACAAGAGTACGAGGACAGGGAGTTTAAATGAAAAAGAGAATCTTTCAGGGAACGCGCAGGTAACTGCAGAAGAGCGCACCCTTGTAAAAAATCCCCTATTTAAGGCAATGAAAAAAAAGAGCAGGCAGTCCCTATTTTTGCGGGAATTGTAGCGTGTTGTCTGATTAAGTCTCACGGAGATTGCTATCACGTCCTGTGTGCGCGTATATGTTGTTGAAAGGATAAGTTCTGCTTGATCTGTTCCGTCTGTAGCCTACTAGTTGATTACCCTCACCATAATACGGAATGAGGAATTAGTTGTATTGTGTGGCGAAGCTGTGCGGTGATGGTTAAGTATGATTCTGAGTGTGAACAAGCGTGACATGTTATTTGTTAGTTCTTCAGGGAAGTAAGTAGTGCGAAGAGTAATCGCGAATTAATTGTTTGTAGAGTCCTTGTGAGCGATTGAAGTTGTTACTACACCATATATTTGCTGTTTACCTCAACTTCGGAAGATTAGTAGCTGTAACGGTCTGAGTATGAGTAGAACAGTGGCGGTGTATGTTTGTTGAGGAGATTAACTATTCGAATTCGCGTGACTTTAACGCA
>CM035422.1:178464726-178472226 GCA_020310875.1 Ceratopteris richardii | reverse complement strand
AAATTGAAATTACCTGTGCCCGAAAAAAGGTCTAGGACCCAGTCATCATCATTGGAAAATAGCTGAAGCAATCTCATTATGAGTTTTTGTGGCTTCTGATAAGGGTTAACCAATGTCATGTCCCCAGCTACATGACGAAGTTTCTTGGTAACGGCTGGGAACATGAGCACATTTGAGATCCCATTCTCATTGCAATGCTCCCTGACTCTCCTTTTGCTTACTTCATCATAATAGCCCACTGTAATGCATTCAGTGGCACTCACAAACCGATGCAAAGGAGTGTGATTTACGTTTGTCTTCACCCTGCAAAAAAGAACTATGAGTCACATAGGGCATCATGAAAGCCATGGAGATAGAAAGAAGATTACTTACCAAGTGAGGCACTCGACAGCATGACATCTTGCTTTCAAAGTAGTTGAAACAGAGAAAGACTGGTCTCTGCTATGGAAAATCACTATCCTCCAAAGAGGAGACATAGTTAACTCTGCAAAATCAGTGACCATCTTCCGAATCTGAGGGTGTTTGAAGGGTTCATCATCATTAACTGATCCTAACATCCTAAATCCATAGGGTATGTCCGCTATGAGAAGGGAGAAATGTTTTCTAGGCACAACAGAACAAATATTATTTACATCACTACAGAACACATTGTAATATACAGGCCTAAGGGGGTCTAGGGGATTGGAGAAACATTTAAGGTCGGGTTCATCATCAAAATCCATTTCCTTCGCTTTCAGTCTGGATTTCGCATGCCTTGCTCTTTGAATGTGAGCAAGGAATGCAGGGGGGCAGTCATCTAGTACCTCTGTAGACTTACTTTTCCTTGGTTTCTGCAGAACAAATTGGAAAAACAATTAGAAGAGCTCTTCAGTACAGCAAACAGAACATAAAGAACGGAGATAGTGAATCGATTTCTTGTTGGGGTAGATGCTAAGCATCGACCTTCTACTAAAAATCGATGCTTGGCATCGACCTAGGGACCTAAGTCGATGCCTGGCATCGACTTTTGCCACGAGGTCGATGCCAGGCATCGACTTTTGTTGCAGGTCGATGCCAGGCATCGACTTATGCTGCAAGTCGATGCCAGGCATCGACTTATGCTGCAAGTCGATGCCAGGCATCGACTTATGCCCCCAAGTCGATGCCAGGCATCGACTTATGCTGCAAGTCGATGCTAGGCATCGACTTATGCCCCCAAGTCGATGCCAGGCATCGACTTATGCCCCCATGTTGATGCCATGCAATGAATCAAATTGTTTAGTATGAAATATTCTGATAAGAGAAGCTACCCAATCACGAAACAGGATGAAATATTCTGATAAGGCTTTGTAAGATGATGTGGTTGGATAGTCTGCTTGGACCTCTGTCCAAGAAAAGCAACCCAGCCTCTTCATCATCACCTCCTGAATCTTCATGTACACTTTATGACTACAGACACATAAATATAAAAGAGACTAGGTTAGACAAGAAGCATGGGAGGAGTGAAAAAGGATCTGAGAATAACATACATACTTATTGAGCTCAGTGACCATCTCCTCGAGGCTCAACTCCTTAGAGATTACCCTTGACAAGGTTGATATGATCAATGTGTCATCCTTGATTCCTTGAAGGGCCCTCCATGGGGTCAGCTTCATGTCCTCAGGAGCCTCCTCAATTGAAAGGTCAACTTTCCTTCCCTTTCCCCTCAGATCAATTTGTGGGTCTGGCCTCGACTTTCGTTGCTTCTGGCCCTTGACTTCCTTATGCTCCCACATTGTGAAGATTCTATCCTGAAGATCCCAGATCTCACCTGATCTGAATGCCAGTTGAAACCATGGGTCATATTTCCTCAAAGCATCTGATTTTCTATTCTCATCCAATGCAATTCCAACCTCAATAAGGCATTGCTTTCGTAGATTGGGATGTATTCTCCCAGCTTCCTTCACAAGACAATCTTCGTATTCATGGTGGAAGAACCGAATTCTCTCTATGGAGGACATTTTCTGCCTGTAGTCATTATCGTTGTTGTGATCCCAAGCGAGAAGCTTGGCTTCCTCAGTTGTAAGACCAGCATATATCTTACACTCTGCATACCTAAAGAAAAATGTAGTAGGGTGCTCCTTCACTAACTGTCTACGAGCCTCTGCAGAGTGTGAACCTCCAATCACATAATAAGTGTACTCCTCAAACAAATTCTCATTGAAATCCTCCACACAGCTGCACTCATGCGGATCCACCATTACAAGGAATGGCACAACAGTAGCATGAGGATTAATTTTCATTTTCTTCTTAAGATTTTGGACATGCAAATTATGTGGCTCCCTGATCTCAAGGGGCCTCCTCCCTGTGACTGGATCCACTGGTGGCCTGTGGATGATATTAATAGGCAGGTGGAACAACTGCCCCTTCTTCACAATTTTTCTTCTAGCTATGTCCTCTCTCATCTTATTCTGCTCAGTGCCAAGCACACCAGATGCAAGCTCTCCACCAGGTGCAACAATAATGTCCCCAGAGCTAGAGCTTGAGTCAGAAAAGTCCTCTTCTGCAATTATCTTCTTTTTCTTTTGGGGCTTTTTCTGCACACTCTGCTTACCCCTTGCCTTTACAGGGGTCGTCTTCTTGTGCTGTGTTGGCATGATATTGCCCTGTATCCATGGCATCAGGTCCTTGATGAAATTCACTGAGTCTCTGCACATCTGAGCTAGCTCCTCTGGAACACAGCACTCTGGGCACAAGAATTCCATCTTGCATATGACATTTCTTAATCCCTTGGATGTCTCCACCAAGAAAAGCAGGTTGTCAGAATCTTCATCTTCATAATCCAATTTGTAAACAAGGCCATACTGAAAACCTTGTGTTGTCGTGATCTTTCCTCTGCCATAGGCCCCTGCGAACACAAGGAGGACTGCATTCTTCTCTTCCACGTACTGAAGGCACCATTCGAGATTTGTCATGTCCCGAAGTGGACGATCTGTCTTCATGACCTCTGTCTCCCTCGACCTTTCCTTCATACTTGGATCCTCAACAGGAATTTTAATGCTACTCTGTCCACCTGAGGATATTCCTAGTGGGTTGCTGGCCTTCTCAGAGGATAATGGTGCAATAATTTTCTTTGCCTTTGCTTGGTGACCACTGCCTTTGTCACGTTGCTGGTCAGCAGAGCCCATGGTGACTCTGAGCTTCTTAATGGGCCTTTCATCCTTGTACTCCGCATCCCTGAGAGCAATTGGAAATATCAAGCAATAAGAAATATCAGCCCATGTCCATGCAAGGCATGGATTTTCAGCTTCAGGTCGATGCCAGGCATCGACTTTGTGTGCAAGTCGATGCCAGGCATCGACTTGAGGGCCCAAGTCGATGCCTGGCATCGACTTTTGGGCCAAGTCGATGCCTGGCATCGACTTTTACCCTCAAGTCGATGCCTGGCATCGACTTGAACACAAAGTCGATGCCTGGCATCGACTTGGGCACAAAAGTCGTTGCCAAGCATCGACTTGGGCACAAAAGTCGATGCCAAGCATCGATTTGGGCCCAAAAGCCGATGCCAAGCATCGATTTTGCACCCAAAAGTCGATGCCTGGCATCGACTTTTCAGTGCATGATGATGCTGGCAAGTCGATGCTTGGCATCGTTTTTTGGGACCAAGTCGATGCCTGGCATCGACTTGGGGCTGCAATTCGATGCCAGGCATCGACTTGCACCCACAAGTCGATGCCAGGCATCGACTTGTGGGTGCAAGTCGATGCCAGGCATCGAATTGCAGCCCCAAGTCGATGCCAGGCATCGACTTGGGGCTGCAAGTCGATGCCAGGCATCGACTTGCACCCACAAGTCGATGCCTGGCATCGACTTGCTCCTGCAAGTCGATGCCAGGCATCGACTTGGGGCTGCAAGTCGATGCCTGGCATCGACTTGCAATCCTAAGTCGATGCCTGGCATCGACTTACACCTTAAAGTCGATGCCAGGCATCGACCTGTACATGCTTTGGATCTATATTTCGACAGGCAAGAAAAATAGAGACCTAGAAATGAGAAATTTACACAGACATACAGAGGGAATCTTTTTGGAATCTTTTTTTTAGTTATGATTTTGTCTACCTCTTGGTACTTTTGCCAACATTCTTCTTCTCCATCAGGCTTGGCTTGCTGGTATGCTGACCTCTGTGCTCCATGGCTGTCTGTGCTCTGCTGCTCTCTCTTGCTCGTGGATTTTGAAAATGAGAATGATCTCCTCCTCTGGTATTTATAGGCAATTGGGTAACTTGAACCAGAAACTAACTGGATCTAACTGAATGAGTCCACTTGCTAACTAAATCTGTCAACTTATCTAACCAGGGAATAGCACCCACACAAATAGGCTGTTTCAGAGCCACTTTAATGAAATATTCATAGACCCTTACAACTATTTATATACACTTGCATAGAAATTACATTTCAATGGCAAGAGTATGGTATGTCCATGAGGATGTCTCAACTCATGTAGAGATTTGTTTCTAAGAATCTCTTTCTTGGGAGAAAATCAAGTCAAAGTTGTGTTAAATGTGGGAGACTAATGACATCTTCATAGTATTACACTCCACACTTTAGTTCATATTCACATTTATCTTGTAACTCACTCTTGAAATGGAAAATCACTTTGAATAAACATTCTAGTACAGAACCTTGCAACTATTTATATACATTTGCATGGAAATTAAACTTCAATGGCAACAGTATGGTATGTACATGAGGATTTCTAATCTCATGTAGATGTTTTTTCTTAAATTCTGTTGCTTGGGAGAAAATTAGGTCTAAGTTGTGAGATTAATGACATCTTTATAGTGTTATCCTCCACACTTTAGTTCATATTCACATTTATCTTGTAACACATTGTTGAAATGGAAAATCAATGTATGAATATACTTTCTGTGTGCCTCTTTTACACATAATTCTTTTTCAATATACTTTCATCTACCTCTTTGATATCTAGCCAAGACCACAATAAAACCTAATCCTTGAAATCTTAACCAAATGTAAAATTTCTTCTTGTATAGTGTTCAATGGCATAGCATATTCCAGTTGGAACTCAACTTGGATATATTCCAGTTGTAAAATTTCTTCTTGTAAAATTTCATCCAAACAATTTTATTATATATTCCTATTGGAACACAACTTTGATATATTTTGATTCATTCACAATGCTTAGACTGAATGACTCAAATGAAGTTAGAAAAAGATCATTTGAATCAAAAGTGAATCAAATCTTTGGTTCCCTTATTAGTGTATATTTGAGTAATTAAGTGATTTGATGTAATTTGATGTTTTATGTTATTTAATGTACTTTAATAAGCTTTTGATTTCATATCTTCTTGATGTGACATTTGATGTGATATCTTCACTTGATCTCGGATTTCTACTTATTTAAAAAGGTCATTCATCTTCAGTCTTCTCTGAACTCAGTGAAGATGAGCTCAATCTTTTCAGTGGATGCTTGGGCATCAGCTTCCTCTGCTCATATTGATTCATTGTTCTCAGTTGAGCCTTTCCAGAGAAGTGATGATCCCTATGATTTAGAACGTGCTGATGATTCCATGTTTTCTGTTGAGTCATTTAAGTTATCCAATTCACAGTGCAATGCTGCTCATACAAATGCACCTCTTGATCTCCCATCTGATCCAACCATTGATCTCCCTTCTGATTCAAGTGCATGTGGAGCAACGAAAAAGCAAAGCAAGCTCAATCTACGATTTAAAAGAAGGTCTCGTGAAGTAAGTCGAAAAAGATTTAAATTTCTTACTTCAGATAGACAGATTGCATTGGATATTGTGAAGCATTGTTGTGGTTTGAAATGCTTGTATAATTTAGGGATGAAGAAACTAAAGCACATAAGAGAAAAATTCCTCCATTTAGATAGTGAAAGGCAAGATATATACCTTGTTTCTTGCATGCAAATGATTGAGGATAACATGTCAGTAACCCGTGTTGGTTTTGAATATTTCTTTACTCAAGGGATGCCATGTTGTAGGGCTGCATTTAAAATTGCAATGGGTGTAGGAAATTTTAGAATACATAGGGTTCAACAAGGGTTTTTGAATGGGGATCTCATTTTGGATACGTTCCATGTTGGGACCAAAGGATCTGTTGGACGTCATGCAATGAATTGGATGATGAACTATTTTAGCTTGCATTGTGAAGTTATGCCTACAACTGGAAGGTTGCACTTGTCAGATAACTTTACTCGTCGAGAGGTATTTCAAATATATAGAGAAGACATGGAAAATAGGAATGAGAAGTATGTGTTGTATCGTCACTTTACTCGATTATGGAAGGAAGAGTTTAACAATGTTTCTATTCCTCGTAAAGTTAGAATGGGTGAATGTTCAGTTTGCGCCACTTTGAAAAACATGGCAAAAGGGGCTACAACACCACAGGAAAAGCATAATTTTAAAAACCTTCTTAACAACCATCGTGAGAGTCAAGCATTAGAGAGAAAGAAAGCAATTCATCATCGAAGTAAGGCACTCAGAAATCCTGAGCGTTATATGTGTTTGTTGATCGATGGTATGGATCAGAAAAAAACTTGTTTGCCACATTTTTATCGCATCCCTAAGGACATTGGAGATGAAGTCCTTGTGCAAATGCATTTGGTTGGCGCTTTGGTATACAATGGAACTGTAATGTCCAAGGTTTTCTTCACATATCCGAATGTGCATAATGATCCAAACCTTACAGTTACTGTCATTCATCGTGTTTTGCAATCATGGAAGGGTCTTTTGCCACCAACTCTATATTTGCAACTAGATAATACTCCAAGAGAGAATAAAAATTCTACAGTCTTTGGATATTTAAGCATGCTTGTTGAAAAACAGGTATTTCAGAAGGTTAAGGTAAATTTTCTTCTGGTTGGCCACACTCATGATCACATTGATCAAATGTTCAGTACTTTCTCTAAGAAGTTGGCACGTAACAATGCTTTTACTCTTCCGATTTTATCTGAGCTGATTTCAGAAGCATATACTCCAAAACCAGAAGTTCAACACCTCACACAGATTTATGACTTTAAGCACTTTTGCTCAATGGGCCTTGATAACAGTGCTAAGGTTTTGGCTCCATTGCACAATATTAGTTTCAACCATGTATTCTTGATGAGGAGGGTTGATGAAATAACCCTTTTATTTGCAAAGCAGTATTCATCTTCTCTTGGGTGGGAGCCTAAAGAGGGATGCAGTTTCTTATTGCAGGTGCCTAATTTGTCTACTGTAACAGTGTATGGTGCAGAACAATCACCATATGAAGATAAAAACAATACAGAAAGATGTGGAAGTGTGGTTGATCAAAGTAAAAGCTGGATGCATGCACTCATTGAAAAGAAGAGACATATAGAGCGTGCAAAAAAATATGCTGGAGATCAAGATGTATCTTGGTGGGAGGACTTTTTCAATCATCAAGAAGAGATTATACAGTATACAATTGCAGGTCACTGGCCAGTTGATGTTCCATTCACATGGGATTTTTGTACACAAAGATCCGTGAATGTGGCCC
>CM035422.1:178429303-178434303 GCA_020310875.1 Ceratopteris richardii | reverse complement strand
CTTTAGTCTTCAATGATATCCTGTAATCCAATCATGGATTTAAACCTGCATAGCTTGCTCCCATCCAAAGCTTTTGTAAGCAAATCTGCACATTGAATATTAGTGGACACATATGATAATTGGATTTCTTTGCTAAGTAGTTTCTCCCTCACATAGTGGTAATGCACCTCTATGTGTTTTGTCCTAGCATGATACACAGGATTAGCAGCTAAATGGAGTGAACTTGTATTATCACCAAATATGATAGGTGGCCTTGTGTATAGCCCAATTCTGAATAGAGTAACTTCAACCATACTGATTCTTGAGTGGCATTGGCTAGCCCTCTGTACTCTGCCTCAGTAGATGATAGAGCCACTGTGGGTTGTTTCTTGGATGACCAAGAAATTGGTTTATCACCTGCAAAACATATGTAACCAGATGTACTCCTCCTGTCATCCTTACAACCTGCCCAATCTGCATCTGAGTATACCTTGATGTCAATGTCTGATGAATATGGATAATACAAACCATGATTTTGTGTTCCCTTTAGGTACTTTACTATCTTCTTGGCTGCCTCCAAATGTGGTACTCTTGGCTTATGCATAAATTGACTAAGTACACTAACACCATATGAGATATCAATCCTAGTTAAGGTAGCATAATTAAGACTACCTACCAAACTTTGGTAACCTGTAATATCCTTGAGTTCTTCTCCTTCATGTGCACTGAGTTTGTGATTGACCTCCATAGGAATGTTTGAGATTTTAGCTTCCTGCAAGTTAAATTTCTTGACCATGTCCTGAATGTACTTCTTCTGAGTAATGAATATACCTGAATTTGTGTAGACCAATTCAAGTCCTAGGAAGTACTTCAATAATCCAAGATCATTGATCTTGAATTCCTTTCATCATTAGACCTTTGATGTGTCTAATTCCTTGAACATCATTTCCTGTAATAATGATGTCATCAACATAGACACACAAGTATATTACCTCTGAATTGTTCTTCTTTATAAACAATGAAGTATCTGCTTTACTCATCACAAATCCTTGATCCAAAAGATAGGTTGTCAACCTATAGTTCCATGCTCTAGGTGCCTGCTTCAATCCATACAGAGCTTTCTTCAATTTGCAAACATGATTTACCTTATTGGGATCCTCATAGCCAGGTGGTTGTGACATGTAGACCTCTTCAGATATCCATCCATTCAAGAATGCATTCTTTACATCCAATTGGTACATGTTCCAATTCTTGGATGCAGCTACACTCACCATAATTCTGATAGTTGGCATCTTGGCCACAGGAGAGAATGTCTCCTCATAATCAATGCCTTGGGTTTGTGCAAAACCCTTGGCTACCAACCTAGCTTTGTACCTGCTTATTGTACCATCTGAGTTCCTTTTGAGTTTGTAGATCCATCTGGATCCTATCACCTTCATGGAGTCCTTCTTGGGTACCAAGTCCCAAGTATCACTCTCCTTGAGAGCCTCCATTTCTTCATCCATTGCTTCCTTCCATTCTGGTTTAGTAATAGCTTCCTCAAATGTACCTGGTTCTTCACTTAAGATATCCTTTGCAAGATATACAGAGTGCTTGGTTACAAGTGAAGTATCATATCCATACCTAATAGGTTTCTTCTTTTCCCTTGAAGATCTCCTCATAGCTTGAGTTGAGGATTCTGGATTATCTTCAGTTGCTTCATCTTCATCTTCCCTTTTGATTTCCCAAGCTTTGAATTCTTCAATGTTGATGGTGTCTTCATCATCTGAGCTTGTGTCCTCACTCTGAGTTGGTTCTTGCTTGACAAGCTTTGGAAAGTCTTCTTCCATATCATAAGGTAGGCTCACTTTCCTGCACTCATTATCATACCATGAATCATTTTCATCAAAGATGACATCTCTGCTTACCTTGAAGCCTTTGTTTGAGGGGTTATAGAACCTGTATCCTTTCTGATTCAAATCATAACCAATAAAGATACACTTCTCAGCCTTAGGGTCTAGCTTTCCCCTTACCTGTGAGGGAATATGCACATATGCAACACACCCAAAGATCTTGCAATGATCCAGAGATGGTCTCTTACCATGCCAAGCCTCATAGGGTGTCATTCCATCAAGTGTCTTTGATGGCAACCTGTTGATTAAGTATGTGGCAGTAGATACACTCTCTGCCCAAAGATAATTTGGTAGTTTCCTTCTCATTGAGCATAGACCTAGCTGTCTCCACAATGATTCTATTTCTTCTTTCAGCTACCCCATTTTGTTCTGGTGAGTACCTTGTGGTAATCTCC
The DNA here is from genome assembly GCA_020310875.1 of Ceratopteris richardii. NCBI lineage: Eukaryota > Viridiplantae > Streptophyta > Polypodiopsida > Polypodiales > Pteridaceae > Ceratopteris > Ceratopteris richardii. Next base: position 178,432,037 of record CM035422.1, on the reverse strand, counting down.
CTCTTGATGCCTCTTTCCTGCAAGAACTCTTCAAAATCATTGGAGAAGTATTCTCCACCACCATCAGACCTTAACCTCTTCAAATGTCTACCTGTTTGATTCTCTACTAATGCAAGATACCTTTTGAAGCAATTAAATACTTCATCTTTATGTTTCATGAAGTACAAGACAGTCCATCTGCTATAATCATCTATAAAAGATACATAGTACCTTGATCCAGGATATGGATGGCTCCTTGCTTGGTCCCCACACATCTGTATGCACCAATTCCAAGTAGTCTTCATGCATAAATCCTTTCTTGGTATATGGCAACCTGTGTGACTTACCAAATTGACAAGCCCCACACTTGTATATCATGTGTTGCTTGGATACATTAGGTATCCCAAGCACACATTGATCTCTGCTCATCTGCTTTATGGTTCTCTCTCCAATGTGACCCAATCTCTTGTGCCACATCTCCAATTCTGATAGGGTTGGTCCCTATAGTTGTACAAGACAATACTTTTAGTATCCTCAAGTTCAAAGGTAAATAATCTACCTGACTTCTCTCCCTTGGCTATCCTTCTGAATCCATGTTTTGGATCCTCCACAAATGCACCATGTTGAGTGAACCTGACCTGTAGACCTTTTTTCAACAATCTGACCTACACTCATCAGATTCTTGGTGATTGTTGGGACATACAATACTATGCTTAGCAAATTCTGATTACCATCACTTGTTTTGACATTACCTACTTTAACCACTGAGTGTTTAGTGTCATCACCTGTCTGCACTTGATGCTTGCCTTTAGGTTCTTCCAAATCAGAGAGTAAGGCAACATTCCCAGCTACATGGTTAGAGCAACCTGAGTCAATATAGAACAAATGATCATCATTGATACCTGATTTAGATGTCATGTTCATAATCAACAAGGAATCATCTTGATCCTCTGCATAATTGTTGTAATCCTTTCTGTTCCTGTATCCTCCTTGATAATTGCCATTGTGATTGTAGCTATTGTTGTAGTTGTTGTTGTAATTATTGTTGTAGCCATGGTAGCCTTGAGATTGATTGAACCTGCCTCTGCCTTGGGAGTATCCTCCTCTTTGGTGACCTCTTCCTCTTTGATTCTTGTAGTTTTTGTAGCATTCATCTGTAGTATGATTAGACAAGCCACAAATATTGCATGGAGATTGATTATAGGGTCTCCCCCTACCTGACTTACCTCCTCTGCCCCCTACCTCTAGATGATCTACCTCTCCCTGCATAGTTTGCTTGGGAGGTGGATCCTTCATCATCAACCTTCTTGCTTTTACCCTTGTCTTTAGACTTCTTATCTGTATATAGGGCAGAGGGATTGTTACCTTTTGATTGCTCTCCATTCTTTGTGATCTTTGCTTCATGTGTGAATAGTTGTCCAATCAAAGTTGTTAGATCAGGTGCTTGGATGTCCATGTACAAGTCCATTGCAGTGGTAAAGCTCTCCCACTTGTCATCTGCTTTGAGTCCATTGATCACTTGTCTGACAATTGCTCTTCTTCAATCTCTTCTCCAACACTTGCAAGTTGATCTGCTATATCTTTGACTTTGGTGACAAAATCTGAAACACATTGTTTTGATTGCTTCCTAAGAGTTGTAAACTCAATCCATAGCTGATTCTTTCTGGCCCTTGTGCTTGATGAGAAGTATGTTGACAAGGTCTCCCAAGTCTCTTGGGAAGTCTTACAGTTCCTAACATGAGGTAGAAGGAAATCAGAGATAGAGTTTAGAAGATATGACCTTGCTAAAGCATCTTTAGCACACCATTGATTAAGTCTCTCATGCTCATCCTTTGTAGGTAGGCCTCTGGTTTTGAATGAGGGCAACTCCTCATCTCCTGATATGTATCCATACAAGCTTCTCCCTTGTAGATAAGTCTTCATTCTTAATGACCATGCCTGGTAGTTATTCCTATCCAATTTGTCAATAAAGGAAGGGAAACCATCACCCATGATTACCTTGTTTTGCTCTGATACCACTGTTGGATGTGATGGCTGGGTACAATCAGAAGATCAAGTTGGTGCTGCTAGACCTGCTTCACACCTGCCCTCTTTTCTCTTCAGATATGGTTAGGAGACTCCTTGAGCTTCCAAATGACACCAAGAAACTATATATGTGCTTTACAAAATGATTGAGTTATGATCAAATCAAAAACAGATAAGTTTGAACCTTCATAAGTCCAAAAACTTGCTATTTCTGTAATGACACCTGCTCAGTCCTAAGCTCAGTGTGTCCAGCACACTTACAATTGGTCTAATTCCTTCTGGGAGTATTAAATTAAACTTAACAAGCTACTATTAGCAAGTTAAATCACTTCAAATGATAAACTATACACTGAGCATGATGTTTAGCAAAATCAGGGACACCCCCGATTTTTTAGGAATCACACAGAAATATACCAGTGATCACTTCGACAGCGATTTCTCCCAATTAGCTGAATAGATTTACTTGAACCTTTGTAGTATTGTAGAATGCTTTGAGCTGGTTCCAATGAGCCCTGGATCATCAATTTTGGTTCAGTAGATCTTGAGATATGCTCTGTTGAAGTTGACAGAGTTGGAGGTAGTCACTCAGAGAAAACAGAGACTATGAATATATGTATATTGATTAAATCTAATGATTGTACATTCCCATTGGCATGTAATGTGATGCCCAATGGTACTCAGAGGTGTAGGCTAGGTAGTAGCTCTCACACACTCACTGAATTTCTTGGAT
>CM035422.1:178366803-178409303 GCA_020310875.1 Ceratopteris richardii | reverse complement strand
ATGCTGAAGTAGTTTTTCAACATACTTTTCTTGATGCATAACAATTCCTCCCTCAATGGATACAAAATCGATGCCAAGATAATAACTCAAAAGACCAAGATAAGTGACATCAAAAGTATGCTCCAAGACAGCCATAAGAATGTCAAGTTTTGCATCACATGACCCAATCAAGAGTATGTAATCGACATAAAGAACAAGAATTGTAAGATCAGCCCCATCTTTGCATACATAGAGTGTGTTTTCAATTGGACTACATGTGAAGCCAAGAGAAAATAAGTGCTTATGGATTTTCTTATACCATGCATGTGGAGCTTGCTCGAGACCATACAAGGATTTATGCAAGCAACAAACCATATGCTCTTGCCCTTTCATGGCAAATCTAGGAGGTTGCTTCACATAGACATCTTCTTGCAAATCACCATTCAATAATATTGTCTTTATGTCCATTTGATGTACTTTCCAACCTCGATGGGCAGCCTATGCAATCATGATATGAATGGTAGTCATGCATGAAGTAGGTGCAAATGTTTCCTCATACTCAATGCCATATTCTTGTGCATATCCTTTGGCAATGAATTTAGTTTTGTAACAACCAATGCTATCATAAGAGTTTCTCTTAATCTTGTAAACCCACTTTGAACCAACGTCGTTATTTCCTTTTGGCAATTCAAATAACTCCCAAGTACCATTCCTATGTATGGAATCCATTTCTGATTGCATGGCACTCATCCATTGTGAATCATCACATGCATCTTCAAAAGTAAGTGGCTCTTCGAAACATGTTATTGCAATAAGAGAATAATCCGCAAAAGTACTTGATGCATGGTGAGAGCTTGATCTTGTTCTACCAAGTAAAGGTACACTCAATTTGTTGTCCTACAAAGTTTAACTCAGCCACTTTGGCATAGTTTGTGCACTCTTGGTAGACATGTCTTGATTATGTAATACATCATCAACATGTATATCATTTGTGGGTTGAATTTCATGCTTATTTTCAACCATATTTTGACACAAATGTTCAGCCATATGTGGCTAAAAATTTTCATCAATTTCAATAATCTTTGGTTGAAAAACTTCAGCCCTACATTTTTAGATCTATTTTGCTGGACTTTTTCAGCCCTTTGAACCTCAGTTGGCTGGTCTACATGGCCGTAGTCAAGCGCACCATTTTGGAACAAAGACATGAGTCTATGGAGCACATCTTGTGAGCTAGCTATTGAGTGTATCGAACACATCCTCTGACATGTAACAATGACAAACAATGCTAGCTATTGGCTATTTTTTGCATTCAAATAGAGGAATAATTAAATTTTCAGCAAATACCACATGTGGATTCATAATAATTGTGTCTATCAATGGATGGTACAAACAATACCCCTTAGTTTTAGCACTATAACCAACAAATATACATTTCTTTGCCTTTTCATCAAGTTTGTGACGTTGTTGGGATGGCACAAGAGCATATGCCAAACAACCAAACACAGACACATAACTAACCGTAGGCTTATTACCATTCCAAGTATCATAAGGAGTGATGACACTCAATGCTTTTGTAGGGCAGTGATTCAACACATAGTTTGCACACATAACCGCTTCCGTGCAAAAATTATCAAGGAGATGCTTTCCTTTAACCATACATCGTTCCATTTCAAGAAGTGTTCTATTTTTATGCTCAGCAACACCATTCTGTTGAGGTCTATATGGAACCGTATATTGGTGTGAAATACCTCTTTCACAAAGAAAAGCATTAAACTCATGTGACATGTATTCACCACTACAATCTGTGCATAGAGTCAAGAGTTTGTTTGAAGAAAATTTTTTAGCAATAGTTAAAAATGGCTTCAAGCAAGAAAATACGTCATTCTTTTCTTTCATAGGATACAACCATGTATGGTGAGTAGCGTCATAAACGAAGCTAACAAATTAAATATATATGCTTCTCAAAAGATGGAGTCTTGACGGGACCACATACATCACTATAAACAAGTTGTAGCTTTTTTGTAGTGTGTGTATGACTATCTTTTGGAAAAGAAGCACATTACATGCTTTTCAATGGACTCAAGTGTTGGCAAACTAATAACCATGTTCTTCTTTTGCAAGTAAAGCAATCTATTGAAGTTTAAGTGACCAAAACGAGCATGTCAAAGCTCCATTTCAAGCATGAAAGAAGTATGAGCAACCAAGGCATTCGAGGTAGCCCTCTTGTATGTATCCATGTGATACAAACCATTACATAATGTACCAGACATCATGATAATATCACCATTGCTGAAATCATGAACCATACACTTATCAGCAACAAATTGGTCATGAAGTCCAGTTTTGGCAATCAAGAGAACTGAAATCAAGTTCTTCTTTATACTAGGTACCTACAATGCATTTTTCAAGAGAATCACACCTCCATTTGCAACTATAAGCTCAATTTATCCTACTCCAATGATAGGATAAGAGGGATTGTTTGCACACACCACATGTCCTCCTTTGGTTGCATCTTTCAAAGATGCAAAAGACCTTCGGCATGAAGTTATGTGCTTTCAAAGAACCAATCGGAATCAACCTCACTCACAACCATACATTCAGAATGCAAAGATGTATCACAATGACATGTAACAATGCATGCCCAAAAGTGTTGAGCCATGTTAGCTTCATCATTCTTTCCATTTGCTGAATTTTGAGCGATAGGGATGCAAGATTCCTTCTTCTTTTCATTGTGCTTAGCAAGCTTTATACACTCCTCAATAGTATAAATAGCCTTTTGACAATATAGTCATGCTCTCAAGTCGATTTGCACTATTAAAAGTGTGCACACATCATGACACGAAAATTGAAACTTAAGAAGGAGCTCAATGTGCTCTAATACCATTGTTGGGCGTGTGTAGAAGTGCAAGAGACACACCAGAAGCACACACAAGGAGAACAAATGCAACAAGACACACATAGAAGATAGATGGCTGGAATATCTCTCTATTGATGATGATCAGAACTGAAGTAAGAGCTGAATAATATCCCTAAGTACAAAGTACCATCACATATGAGAGTATCAAGTTTGTGTTAAGATGGGGAAAATGTCTCTAGCCAGCACTAGAGTAAAAAGTGCCCATGTATAGGGAAAAGGTTCACATCAAAACTACCTGAGGAACACATAAGTGTAGCAATAAGGTAATGTTTCCAAATTTTTAAAGCATGCACAATAGATAGAAGCTCCTTATCATATGTACTATAATTCTCCTCAGAACGTTTACGTTTCCTACTTTCAAATGCAATGGAATGATCATTTTGTATTAATAAAGCATCTATACATAAACCACTAGCATCTGTAACTACATGGAAAGGTTATGCAAAATCTAGTAATTGAAAAACAAGTGCATGAGAAAGTGCATGTTTGACTTTTTCAAAAGGTTGTTGTTGTGCTAATCCCCATGAAAATTTTAACCTTTTCTTCAATAATAATGTGAGTGGAAGTGCTAAACGAGAAAAACCTTTTACAAACTTCCTATAAAAAGTACCTAACCCTAGAAAAGAGCGTACGTGATTCACAGATTCAGGTACAGTCCATTCTTCATTTACTTTATTTTTCTTTGGATCTACATGAATGCCTTGACTAGAAACAATACGGCCTAAATAATCTAATCATTTTTGGAAGAAACAACTCTTTTCACCATTGACATAAAGTTTGTTTTTGCATAAAAAATTAAAGACAATTGCTAAATGATTTTCATGGTCATTATCATTCTCACTATAGACATGTATATCATCAACAAAAACTAGAACAAAAGCTTGGTAATCAAGAAAAATGTTATTCATTATACGTGCAAATGTAGCAAGTGCATTGGTGAGTCCAAAAGGCATTACCATTAATTCAAAGTGACCAGTCTAAGTTCTAAAGGGAGTCTTTTAAATGCCATTTTGTGTCATTGGTATCTGATGAGAACCTGATTTAAGATCAATTTTGGTGAAGACATGTGCTCCACGAAGTTTATCTAGCAAAACATCTATCCTAGGAATAGGATTTCTATTATTAATTGTGAATCTATTGAGCACTCTATAATGAATGGACATCCTATAAGTCTTGTTCTTCTTCTCTACTAAATGTAGAAAAGGCATACCAAGTATAACATCAAAGGACTACAAAGGAGCAATTAAGAATGTGCATTCATCTACATATGAACCTATACAAATTTGAATCTTATGCACTTCACTTGTAAAATTATTTCTATTTCTTTGAAATGTAGCCTTAAACTTATACATTGAAAGAAGTGTTTAATTGGAGATCTTGAACAAGTGTATGAGAAATAAAATCATCTTAAATACCATTATCATGTAAAATATTAAAAAAATATACCTTCAATAGTACCTTTCATGCAAAGTAAAGAATGAATAGAAATTATGTTACCCAAGATACTTAGGTCCTTTTTCAATGCTTCATCAATCCAATCAGGTTGAGTGTCTTTAAGAACAACCTCATGTTGTGTACTTGAGCTCGGCATGCTTCATGTCATTAGTTCGGAACCTACATTTGTTGGCGTTGTACGTAATTTCGTTACTTTTCCTATTTTTCTCTTTCTTACCTTACCACCATCATCACCATCATCATCATCACCATCTTCCACCTCCATTTCCATCATCGCGAAAATTTCAGTTTTTTGATCATATCACCATCTCCACCTCATTTCCCTCATTCTACATGTGAGAGAGAGCGAGAGAGCGATATTGCGTGCGTTGTTTTTTGCATGTTTTTTGAGCATTCTGCAGGTTCTTGCTGTATCACCATCCCCAGCACTCTGCGCAGGTACGGAACTGTACGGTCTTGTCTCTGTGTCGCCGGGCTCTGTCAATCGCGACCGACAGAAAAATTGCTCTATTTGCTAAACAAAGTGCATATCCATGACCTACAGGCCTAGAGCTTCCCAAAAATGTGTTTAGTTTTTTGAAATTCCTCAGATTTCTGTCAATCGCAATCGCTCTGTCAATCGTGATCGACAAACCACGACGGACAGACCTGTCAATCGCGATCGACCAATCAATCGCGACGGATAGCCCACGACGGCTCTGTCAATCGCGACCGACAGAGTCAACGATCGATTGACCACGACGGACAGAAGCTACGCGTGACACGTGTCAATCGCGATCAAGCTATCAATCGCGATCGACCTATCAATCGCGACGGACAGCCACGACGGACCTATCAATCGCGATTGACACAATCAACGACTGTTTGACCACGACTGACCGAGCCTTCGCGACGGACCTGTCAATCGCGATCGACACATCAATCGCGATCGATAGAGTCAACGACCCTTTGACCACGATTGACTGAATTTTCGGCCACGTGTCAATCGCGACTGACCAGTCAATCGCGACTGACAGCCACGACGGACCTATCAATCGCGATCGACACGTCGATCGCGACTGACCTGTCAATCGTGACTGACAGACTTTGCGAACACGTTAGAAGGGCAAATTAGGTCAAATTTTTAAGGCAAAAATAATGGTCTAAATTTTGGCCAAGTGTGGGACAAACACTAGGGTGTAATATTGCATTACGAGGGCATGACCCAAGTAACTCGAGAATTCCTGTTTGCCTGTTAACCTAGTTTAATCCTGTTTTAGCCCCAAAACCCTGAACTGGCATAACTTTCTCATACAAAATCCGTTTGCCGTGATTTTTGTTTTGTTGGAAAGCTCGCAGGGAGTACAACAAAAACATCGACTGGTTATAGTTAAATTAAGATCAGGAATATTAGATAGGGTATTTTGAAGTTGACCATACCTAGGGGGAACAAAATTCAGGGATCTCTAGAGTTGTGTCCAAAAAGTCAAAGTGCAAATTGGTGAAGTGTTACATGAATGAAAGTGATTGGTCCTCTCTTTTGAATTTAAGTCTTGAGCTAACGGTGGGCCTTTTACAGGTCCTTTGAGAGCAGCGAAGGGTACGCAAAGCAACAGTAAGTGCAGGCTTGGGAACACGCGTCCTGGCACACCAGGGCAACAACACAAGGAAAGGAACTCAAGGTTGGAAAACCCACAACACCCTCTGTCAATTCTTAGTTTAGGCTAAGTGCGGGTAGTGTTAGAAGTAATTCCAGGCAACGATAGGCACGAGATAAATCAAAGACTATCTAAGAAATCAAGTTCAAGTCAAGAGATAACCTGTGTGTGTGAACGACAACCTTAAAGGAAAAGAACCTAACGTGAAACGACCAAACTAAAGTGCGGAATTAAACTTAAGTATTCCTAACGACGTGATATCAGACAAGAGTATAAACACGATAATCAACATAAACAGGGGATTAAGTAATTGATACAAAGGACTCAGAAACGTGGTTGTACCTGGGAAAAATTTGGTTAATCAGTTAGGCATATGAACCTTAGATCAGGACGACATCTAGTAAGAGATAGACAAAGCCTTAGGTCTTCAGAGGCTAGTGTCAATCATACTACGAGGTCTTGGGCCCAGCAGTTGAGTCACCACTCGCATTACCCTAGCTCTGATACCAGTGAATCAGAGATGTCTCAAGGCATGGACAGACCTAGGGGAAGTTTAGGAGTGCCATACTTGCACAGAGTAGAAGGCCCTTACAAAACGCAGTTGGAATACCTTAGGACCAACCGATTAGGTGCCAGCATCTATGAGGACGGCCTAGGAAGATCTGTGGTATAGATTAAGAATCCTGATCAATCCATTGGACTAGAGCGCCCAGCTGTCAAGTTCGAAAACGGAGCATACTTGGACAAAGAAGGAACCATATACGTAGTCACCAGTCACCCAGATAGGACGGACGAATTTTGAAATGTGATCCCAGAAGCAGACTTAGGGGACCTAGAGCAAGGAAACATGGGTACAGAACCTAGAACCCCTCGAGGCAAATCGGTTCTCACGAGGATTATAACACCAGAGTGGATTCCCCACGATAACAAGAGCATAGATTTGCTCCTCAATCGAGAAACTGACGAAGCCTTTTGGAGGTATAAATCTGATCAGCCAACTGATATAGGAACAATCATGATCTATGAGTTTAAGGATCCTGATAGCCCAGGCAGAGTGACCTACTTAGATCACGCTTCGGAGAGGATCTTTGTGGTGACAGAAAATGATAGGCATGCTTACACTTGGAAGGGTGAATTCGTTTTCCCCCAACCAAGATCGAATGTGTCCTATGGTCACCCTGGAGCTGGAATATCCCAAGCTCATGGAACTCCAAGAGATAGAAGTAGAGATAGGCCAAAAGTAAGCTTTGCCAACTTAGGGGGCAAAGAAAGAACAAGGATGGAAATAAATAGAGTAGAGCCTGAGGTACTTAGAGCCCCAGGACATCGAAGAAATGCCGATGATTTCCCTCTACCACGACCTAGAGAGCACACAAGGATTTTGAGACCGACTCAGCTAGTTAAGTCCATGAAGAACTACTTCGATGGCACTGGAGATCCATACGATCATGTGGCTGAGTTTAGGCAAGTCTTGAGAGCTGAACAAGTGGAGGATCTATTCACGCAGTACAATGCCTTTGGTCTAACCCTTAGGAACACTGCCCTGACATGGTTTCAGCCACTAAACGAGAGGCAGTTCAGGAGCATAGACCAACTCCTAGAGGCTTTCATTATTGAATTCTCTAAGAGTGGCATAAGGCATAATACCTCCTCATTGATTCACAGCTTCAAGCAAACCCCTCAAGAGACCGTGAGACTTGCAGGAAGAAGATTCAGGCAATACTTAGAGAGATGCCCTACCCCTGAGTTACCCACGCCAGCTAAGCAAGTGGCTTTATTCCTGGATGGATTGCTAAGTACCAAATTGAGATCCTATGTGTACCTGAAGGACCCTAGGACCATAGAAGAGTGTGTACGCATGTGCATAGACATTGAGGATAACCTAGGGGAGGAGTTAGAGCTTTCCAAGATATACAAAGATTGAGATAGTGCCTCTAGCCTCTCTTCCACGCAATCCACATCGATTGAGGAACTTGCAGAGAAAGTTGCTCAGAAACTAGGTGTCTCTAGTAAACAAATCCCAAGGTTCGCCCCTGTAAAAAGATGCTATAATTGTGGAGGCGACCATATGGCAAATGTATGTCCCATTATGGCTCAGCCCCAAGTAAATCCTAGTGGCCAATACTGCACCATAGAACGGAGATACACAAATCACACAGCGCAAGATTGCCCATACAACAAGCAAGCAGTTAGGCAAACCTACCCTCAGACATACCCTCAGCAGGGAAGATACCAGAACCCGTACCCTCCACAGTCATATGGCAGGCCACAACAACCCTGTCAGCAACCATACCAAAACCAACAAAGGCCTCAGCCTATGTTAGCACAACAACCCCCTGCCCCAGCTAATGTGATCCCAGTAAAATATGCAGCAGCAGAAGAAAACCTGAATAGAGCTATAGTCCCTGTAACACCATTGCTTTCTGAAAGTGACCCCAGTGACCATAGCTTTGATTCTACACATGTCGATAGTCCCCAGGCTTACTACATGCAATCTCCTGAACATGGTGAGTCCTACTACAGTGAGGAATCGAGTGAACCTAGTTGGGAGTCAGATTACACAAACGTCATGTATGCAAATCCCGACCCTAGGCCTCAACCTAAGCAAGTAAGACCTCCATTCCCAAGAGGACCGTGCTACAGATGTCAGGGAGATCATCTCATTCGTGATTGTCCCTTACCTCCACTTACACAACCCCAGGCAGTGACAATTCAGGGCTTTTGCCAAGAATGTGGGAAGGAGCATCTCTTACGAGATTGCCCTAAGAATCCTAATAATATGCCAAAAATCACTCCTATTAACGTTATTCGGTTGGTGGTAGAAGCCACAGGAAGTGTGACATCCACCGCACCAGTACAGGTAGTGACTAGAGCTCAGGCATTGCAGCAGAACCAAGGGGTAAACCAGGATAAGAACCCAGAGGCTCGTGAAACCGAGAGCATGACAAAGAAAAGGACTAGAGCGTGGAAAGATAGTCGGGAAAGAATGAAAAGACAATGGGCTAAAAAGATGAGTGAACTTGAGGAAAGCATAAGAGAAACCAAAGCCAGGATAACTGAACTCACATCTCAAACTCCCTCTCACACTACCCCACCACCACCATTCCCATCGCCATCCGACCCGCCACCTTCACCTTCCAACCCACCTCATACGATTCCACCACCCCCTAGAGTAGGATCAGTATTAGCTGATCCCACTCCTGAAGACATAGACATGATGCTTAAAGCATATCAGGCCAGAATCAGGGCCAAATGTCACAGATCATGACAAGTGCTACCCTAGAGCTGACCTAGAGATAGAAAGAACCAAGCTTTGCGTGAAAATGGTCGCATTGGCTCAGACTATGTTTGAAGCCAGTCGCCTTTTCAATTACTCGGGCTCACCCAAGACGCAATTACACTTGGATAGACTTCTAGAGAAGTTAGAGGGCATAATTGCAAGATCTGCCAAGGAAGAAAAAAATCAAGAAAGAGATAAAGCAAGCAAAAACATGACCCATCCCCCATCAAAAGCTTATGAGCCCAATTCCACTGAACCAGACAACCCCCCCTCCCTAGAAAGAATAGAGAATCTAATGGCACAATCACAAAAGGAACTCGCCCCTCAACACCATGACAAGGCTAGTGAAAGAGCAAGTCTTCCTACCCGGAAAGCCTATGTGCCTGAGGCCTACGTGCCTAACTCTACGGAGCCAGACACCTCTTCTTCTATGAATCAATACACACCAGAATTCTTGCGAGAGATTCAAGAAGAGAAATGGGCTAAAGAGAGTGAAGTTCCTCCTCCCATTGAACTGGTGGATGACACACACGATCAATTCCCACAAGACCTTCCTTCCATTTATGGAGAGCAGGAGAGTGCCCATTCTAAAGAAAGATTAGACTTCGAGTCTAATTCTTTACAAGAACTACCCCATTTCACAGGCCCATGGGAAGCAAAGTCCACCTGTATGAGAGCACCTACAGTCATGGTAAGAAACGAAGATTCAGTCATACCTAGGAACACAGAGGTAGTGAAGAACACCAAAGTGCAGTGCAATCTCACTTTGGAAGAGCTGCTTAAGGTTAGACGAGAAGTATGGGAACATGTCGCCAAACAAGTACCAGCGATACTGAAACCTCTTTCCCAGGTAGGATCACATAGGACGGTGCCAGAGATACCCTTGGATAAGGTAGGAGATATGTGTGAAGGTGAAGAAGGGAACACCTATCTTCCCATTACCTACCAGGAGTACACCACCAAGGCAATTTTGGACTCAGGTGCAGGAGTTGCAATTGCCACCACTTCCCTATGGAAGCGTTGGGGCAAGCCAGCACTCAAGCCAACGAGAATGAAATTGCAGATGGCCGATGGTCATATTGAGAGACCCTTAGGATTGCTAGAAGGAATAAATCTCACCACCTGTGGTGTCGAGTTTGAGCATACATTTGCTATATGTGACTTCAGCAAAAATCATGCCTATGAAATGATTTTGGGAAGACCATTTATGCGGCAGTTGCAAGTGGTACAGGATTGGGGAACCAATTCTTTGTATTTGCAGCACTTAGGTGTTACAACCAAAGTCAATCTCAAGGATTACTCTCATAGAGATGTACCTCCCATCCAATGGAATCCCATCCATAGAGCCAAAGATGATACAGAATCGGTGCATTCCATAGGGTCAGGATCCCTGAAGACACCCACTTATGGATGTGCAAAGTAGCAGTAGAAGAAGAGAAGAGAGAAAAAGCCAGAGAGGTAGGTGCAAAAGAAACCCATAGATCAATCCAAGACCCAGCCTATGCACCTGTAGTCTTTCCGGACGAAGAATTTGAACCCCACGGCTGGGCAGAAATCCTAGCAACAATGGATGTAGCCATCAATGAAGAACAATGGACACCTCACTGTGAAGAGGATGGCTATGACATTTCAGTCTTCTCCATAGAGCCAATCATGGGAGAGGCAGTTCTAGAAGAATGCGAACCTAGCCCTGATGCATTTGAGGATGCAAGTGACTCCGATCTAGAGTCAATCATTATGGACCCACCTTTTGCATCAGATGAAGAATATTTCTATGAAGTAGAATTTCAACCCCAAAGGCACGGAGAGCTTACAAATGATGTGCGGCTAGCCACACATGTGACCCCAAAGGAAGAAGGGAAGAAAAGAAAGAAGAGCGCAGTCACACCAGAAGAGGAAGAATCTTTGTTTGAGGTCCCGGAAAATTTTAAGAAGTATGAGATAGACGACAGGAGAGTTATGATAAGAATGCCTAAACGAGAGGCACAATCAGGAGAGGCCTATGATAACAAAGAAACCACCAAGAAAATAGTAGTGGCCCTAAAAGAAGGAGAGGAGAGATGCACGTACATAGGCCATGACCTAACAGAGGAAGAAGAGCATGCGTTAATAGCCTTGCTAAGAGAATACAGAGATGTATTCGCTTGGAGTTACAAGGATTTGAAAGGTGTGGACCCTGACATATGCTCACACACTATCCCCATGACCTCAGATGCCAAACCCTCTAAGCAAAAGCCATATACATATAATGATAATTATGCTGCCAAGATCAAAGAAGAGATAGATAGGCTGGTTGAAGCTGGATTTATCTATGAAATTGAGCACACTGAGTGGGTATCCCCCATCGTAGTGGTGCCCAAAAAGAATGGTAAATTACATGTGTGCATTAACTTAAAGAAGGTCAATGCAGCCACAATCCGAGATAACTATCCGCTTCCCATCACAGAACATCTCTTAGAAAGAGTGGCAGGCAAGGAAGTGTACAACTTCCTTGATGGATTTTCGGGCTACAATCAAGTAACCATAGCTCCAGAGGATCAGCATAAGACAGCCTTTGCCATAGAATGGGGCATTTTTGCCTTTAGAGTAATGCCATTTGGGCTTACCAATGCACCAGCTACCTTCCAGAGACTAGTGTGCCATGTATTTAAGGAGTTCCTGAGGAAGAACTTAGAAGTCTATGTTGATGATCTTTGTGCTCATTCCAACATTAGGCAAACCCATATTCCGGAACTCAGACAAATCTTTGACAAATGTAGAGAATATCAAGTCTGCCTAAACCCAGAAAAATGTGTTTTCATGGTCAGGCAAGGCAAGATTCTAGGGCACATAGTGTCAAAGAATGGCATATCTACTGACGAAGAGAAAGTGAGAGCCATAGCAGAGCTACCCAGGCCAAGGAATGTCAAGGAAGTACAAGCTTTCTTGGGACATTGTGGTTACTACCGCCGGTTCATTCACATGTATGCTGTCATTGCAAAGCCCATGTACGGACTTCTGACAAACTTTGAGTGGACTGAGGAATGTGAGAATTCCTTCAAGGAGCTTAAACGAAGATTATGTTCAGCACCAATCTTGACCACACCAGATTGGAATAAGCCATTCCATGTTCACGTGGATACATCCAATTATGCTATTGGGTGTGTGCTTGCTCAACCTACTGGTGAAGGTAGTATGGATCTTCCAATTGCCTATGCCAGTAGACAATTGAATGCAGCTGAACGAAATTATACCACTACAGAGAGAGAAGGCTTAGGCATGGTATATGCAGTCAAGAAATTTAGACACTATTTGCTTGCAAATAAGTTTAATTTTTTTACTGATCACCAAGCATTGTTATATCTCGTGAACAAACCATGCAATACAGGAAGATTAGTAAGATGGTTTCTCTTACTAATGGAATATGATTTCGAGGTTGTGGTAAGGAAAGGGAGGACTCATTTGAGAGCTGATCATCTTTCTAGGCTCACATCTGGAGAAGCCCCACAAGGAGTATCAGATGACCTTCCTGACGCTTACTTGTTTAATTTGGAAGTGGTGCCGCAGTGGGCTAAGCCATTAGTGCCAGTATTGACATACGGACCTAACCATCCAGTAATAAACACGCAGGATAGAGAGGTAGTAAAAGCCCAAAAGTATCACATCATGGCAGGAAGTATGTACAAGCACACAGATCAAGGGATCTTGGCTTGTTGTGTAGAAGAGGACGAGTATGCGAAGTGGTTGCAATTAGCACATGTAGGTGCATTAGAGCAACACTACTCAAAACAACGAACCCTACAGACACTAAGGAGACTCGGAGTGCATTGGCCAACTATGGAAGCTGATGTCCAAAAGTTGTGCAAGGAATGCCCAATCTGTTGCACTAAACCACCTGTGGAACGGCCACTCTTTATCAAGTGTCCATAGTGCCGGATTGGAGTGAACCACTAGTATCCTTTCTGAGGACGAAAACATTCCCTCTAGACATGAATCTGGCTAGGAAAAGGAGTTTAGAACAAGAAGCCCAGGATTACTCACTCATTGGTGATAATCTCTACAAGCGTGGTAAGGATGGTTACCTGAGACTATGTGTCCATGAGAGTGAATATCTTAAGATCTTGGAAACTGCTCACCAAGGTGTAGCAGGAGGACACTTTGGACCAGATCGGGTGATCAAGGCAATACTATTTGCGGGCTTCTGGTGGCCGACCCTTCACATGGATGCACATACCTATGTGAAACGCTGTGATGTCTGTCAGAGAACTCAATATCCTATACGTAAAGATGAGATGCCACTGAAACCTATGATGGGTGGACGTGCATTCTCTAAGTGGGGAATAGAATTCGTAGGTCCTATTAATCCCCCAGCTAAGGGTTCCCATGCAGAATATATCATTGTTGCGACAGACTATCTAACAAAGTGGGTAGAGGTAAAAGCCACGACGAAGAAGGATGCTCAAACAACTGCTAAATTCTTGTTTGAGAATGTGTTCACCAGATACGGGCTACCTATAGAGCTAGTTAGTGATAGAGGCACTCACTTCTTGAATGAAGTTATTGAAAATCTGCTCCAAGAATTCTTGGTAGTGCATAAGAAGTCTGCCCCCTATCACCCTCAAGCAAATGGCCAGGCTGAGAGCACCAACAAGATCTTATGCAATGTACTGACGAAATTAGTGAACAATAAACGCTCTGATTGGGACAAACAGCTACACCTTGCTGTTTGGGCATACCGAGTCGCCTACAAAACGGTACTCCAAGCCACCCCCTTTCAGATGGTATTTGGCCAAAACGCCGTGCTACCTTTGGACTTCTTAATACCTACATTGAAAGTAGCACAAGAGCACGAATGGACGGGTCATGAACTATCCTCTAGACTTTTTGACCTTGAACGATTAGGAGAAACGAGACTGAGGGCAGCTGCAGGGATATATGCAGCAAAGAAAGGACAGAAGGCATACTTTGATGCCCACGTTAAGGATAAAGGTTTAAAGGCAGGCGACTTAGTCTTAGTCTACACATTGAAGCAACATGCGAGGAAACTGGAGAAGAGAGGCTACGGACCCATGATCATTAACAGAATCTCAACAAGTGGAGCAGTGCAACTAGCCACATTAGAAGGCGATGTTCTCCCAAGTTATATCAGCGGATGCAGAGTCAAGTTGTATCAGGAACCTCTCACAGAGGAAATGCTAAGTCAACTCAATACTGCTAAGAAACGCAAAGAGGAAGAAAAGCGAATTCGAGAAGAAGCTCAAGTAGAAGCCCTAGAGCGCATACGGAGAATGAAATTAAGAAGACAAGGTAGAGAGCACCCTAGGCAAGATGCATATGCAGATCAAGGATATGACGTGGCTATGTGTGAAGTTTCAAGTGTTAGCTCACATAGAATAACTGATCGACGTCCTTTCATAACCTTAGATATAGGACAAGGAAAGAGTGCAAGGACTGTAAGAGCCTTCATTGACTCAGGTGCAGCCACTAGTGCTGTTAAATTGTCTTACTGTCAAGAGTTGCAATTAACTGTCAATCCTGTGGAAGCATATCTCATAGGATTGGGAGGCGTGGAAACCCCTTGCATGGGCGAGGTGGAACTTCCCCTCTATATTCATGATGAGGCAATGACAGTTAAAGTACTAGTATGTCAAGATGAGGACCTCACTGAACCCCTTGTCTTGGGTCAAGACTGGATCTATGACCAAGCAGTCAACTTAAACCTAAGAAGTGGACTTCTTCAGGTATGGGTGAATCAAACTAGAATTACAATTGAGTTAAATAATGGAGCACTCAAGGAACTAGGAAAGGCACAGACTCGTGGTCCCTCCAGGGGTACACATGAAGTTGACCATGCTGTTCTTGTCCAAGGCTATGTGATACAGAAGAACAAAGGTCTCAAAGAAGGAGTCAGAACCACAATGGAACTCCCTTCTTTTCCAAAGGCCAGAAGGAGGCAGCAACTAAGGGCAGATCAATCACTGAAGACTCTCCAGGCGAGAGACCAAAAGAACGCGCGAAGCAGAACAACTCAGCCGATGAAACAAATGTGGGTGCGGAAAGACGAGCTGCCGACCGTAACTAAGTCGCAACAACAGTCTCAACTTCCTATTAGTAATCAACGACTTGATGCTAATAAGAGGACTCCTAAAACCTCTGTTGAGAAAGTGAAATCCATTTGGGTACCCAAGAAGTCGATGAAGGCTGACCCACAATCAAGACAAATTTGGGTGCCTAAGGCTTGCTTGCGGGCTCAACTAACCCCACACAATTCACATCATACACGACAGGGTTCACTCGCTCAAGCAACCGCCACCCACTCTTGTCTGATACACTCGAACACGCTGCCACCTAGAAGCACGCACAGACTCACTTGTAAATGGGTCCCAATGACACAACAACTCCCAACAGAATTACTCATGCAACCCTCCCGAATCTCCACAAAACCAAGACCAAAAGCCATCCATGGTGTTTGACAACCTAAGACTTATAATAAACCCCCCGACCCCAATCTATGAATTCATCTCCACTTACTAACTGCACTAGTCAGACTGTGCATCTTTCCATCTAGCTCCTAGGACTATCCAGGCATTAACTACACACACTGTCATCGTGGACTCACTGACCACTGACTCATCATCTACCTCATATTAATGTTGTAACGAGGCAACGACGGTTTATTCTGTCCATTACAATGTTAACACATGGTTCTATATTCTCACAGAACCAACAAGCAAGCAGGGCCATGGCAGAAGCCGGAGGTGCCAGTTCTCACGCCGGATCCAGCGCACAGATTGTGGATATAGAAACACTCCTCCTCGAACCACATCTCACCAAAAGACCGCAAGAACTTCAAGCTGTGCATGTACTCCCAGTTCAGGATCCTCCCCAGGGGCACACCTCTCAAGTGGGCAAACATGCTCATTGGTTCAGTGATGTTGCAGGACCATTGGGTGATGGAACCTATTTTTGGGAAGCTGAATTGGAGTTTAATGGTAAATGGGGACGCTACCATTTTTTCACGCACGAATTTGAGAGCTATCAGAATGTCGAAGTAATGCGTGCAGTATGGACCAAAGCTGGCCTCGACAATTATTTCAGGGCCCACTTACCGAAGCCAGATTTCTTACGTTGTTCTTATCTTATCAGTACCATCACTCCTAGCAGGGCCAAGGGAGGCGACAGCACTTTTGTGTTACCCTCACTATTGCCGGGCCACGAACTTAAAAGATTCAAACTGACCCTCAATCTGGTACGAGAAGCATTGGGCATGTATGGTATGCACATTCCTACTGAAAAGGAAACAATGGTTCCAGGCAGAATGAAACATAAAGATCTCAATAAGCTGAAGGATATGGTAGCAATGACACCGACATCGCTCTTCACCTATGGACCGTCATGCAGCATTTTGCTTTCCCCACCCAGGAAAGATTCACCATGCCCCCAAAGAAGATATGGTTTAGCTTGTATTTGGCAGAGACAGAAAACCTCCCTATCAACGTACCACATTGGATCATAGATCAGATTCACCTAGCCCATCAACGGTGGAACAAGAAGCAAAAAAATGTGCTCCACGGATGTTGTGCTCTGACCAAGATAATCTATCGATGTCTAGCCTATGACGTGCCTATTCAGCGGGCACTTGTATGGTCCCGGGCCCAGGAATTCCAGAGAAGGCTATCGGCGGCAGGTCCCCCATCAAAGAAGATGAGAGGGTGAGTCCAATTACCCTACGCTCAACCAAGGGGAGCCACCACTACACCAGAAATTACCCCTCCCCAGACACAACGCATTAGACCATTCACCATTTGGCTACCAAGACCAAGTACAGAGGGACCCAATCTGGTGTTTCCACCCATCCCATCGGACTTGGAATTTCCACAGGGCTTTACCCTCAATGATCTCACTGATGAAGAAGTGGCTAGGCTAATCTACGACTCTAATCTCGAAACGGAAACAGAGCGAGCTCAGGAACCACAAACCCATACAACAACGTTAGCCCCCACCCGACTGCAAGTGGTAGAAGTCGACGTAGATGAACAAGAGACCGAACAAGAGGAAGAAGCCTACGAAGAACAAGAGTATGATGAACTTTCAGAGTTAGCAAGTGCCCCCGCGTATTCGGCACAAATAAAAAGACTATATCAAACCATGCAGCTAGTTCAAGAACAGCATAAAATGTCACTTGAAGCAGGCAAGAAACTCATGAACCAATTGCTGGCAGAGGAAGGTGTGGATGATATGTTCATCGAGTCCATCAACCTACATGCAGATGCAGTAGGATTGGATGAGGCCATTCATGAGGCAATGGCCTACATTCACCGATTTGAGAAAGGAGTTCCCGCCCGTCCCATGAGATCCGGGAAACAAATTCATATCAACGTATCAGCACCAGGAAATACAACGCAAACAGACGAACATCAGGAAGCACCACTGTCACCACCCTCCCCACCCCTCACTACACAACTCACTCCACCACGTGACACTATCGCCACCACGTCTAATATCACCACAATCGTCATGGGAATTCCACTCTCTCCGGGAATCCAATTCGGCGGAGTCACTATGCCCACCTTCACCACTCTCTTCACTAACGTCACATCCACCCCACCCACGGTCCCCATCTACACGGTCACTCAAACATTTGACACTATGGAAACATCTCCTACCACAGCACCACTCCCTTCCCCCATGCAACCTCCGTCCCCATTCCCCCTGCATCTTCATCTCTCCCTGCATCATTTAATGTAAATAGTATATTTCTAGCTTTAAATCAATGTGTCTATCAACTTCAGAACGAGTATCGAGCTCTCGACGATCATTATCATCCAGTGATCACTACCAATCAGAAATTTCAGAGCCGCCTCATAGCGATCAAGGAAGAAAATGCAAAACTCAGCCAACGTTACACCACGCTCGAACATGCCCACCAAACACTCCTAGAAACTCCCCAACCATCACAACAGCCGGGCACCAAACAACTCGAGGCCTTGCTGGAAGTATACCAAGCTGATAATCTCAGAGTCCGGCGTAACTTGGCACTCCTCAGAAAACACATGGCAACCGCCCTTGAAGAGAACAAGAGACTGCAGCAGCAAAATGAAGCAAATCTAGAAGCAGCAATGGAAGGCTCTCCCCACGACATTGATCCAGAGCAGTTTAAAGCCGTACCCTCAGAGACAATGAAGACCATCTTGGAAAGCTATGCGGATCTATTAGATGCTCATGATGAGTTGGAAAGGGAACGTGATGAACTACGTGACCAGCTCAAGGAACATGAGGCTCCAACCAAGGTAATAGAACCGGCCTCGACTTCAGAGGAAGTGAAGGCATTGACAGAACAGGTGGTTGAGCTCCAGAAAAAGTTACTAGAGTATGAAAGGCAACCCTCTCCAGTTATAGAACCTGAGCCAGAAGACTTGGTTCCCATTGAGGTAGATGATTCGTACGAGGAACCATACGTTCCTATGCCAATGCCAGGCGGGCAACAAACCTCAGAGGGAATGGATACCTTAGAAGTGGAAGCACCTGAATGGCTTCAGTCATTAGAGAAGACAGCGAACACCCACGATGAACGAGTAGCAATACAGATCCAATCATTAGCCTGAGGTAGATGATTCGTACGAGGAACCATACGTTCCTATGCCAATGCGAGGCGGGCAACAAACCTCAGAGGGAATGGATACCTTAGAAGTGGAAGCACCTGAATGGCTTCAGTCATTAGAGAAGAGAGTGAACACCCACGATGAACGAGTAGCAATACAGATCCAATCATTAGCCAAATTAGAAGACACTGTCATCAAGTCCGAGTATTTCAGACGTATGTCCCATCATAGGTGGATAGGGACCAATGATGATCAGTATGTGCCATATTGCATATTATTGGCTGATTACAACGCAGAGATCCAACGACAATGTGGGAAAGCCCCCACCTTTGCCACCCAGTTTGGCCCCGACAATATACCAGAGAGTGCAAAAAGAGGTTCTATTCATCAACCCACTTGGAGGATCCGTCTCTTGGAGACTTATCCTGAAATGGTACAAACCTGGAATAACATGCCCCTCTTTATTAAGTACAATCCTTGTTATGCCCCAGTCCTACGAAGACGCACATGGCCCGAATTCACCATTGCTGTCAAGAACATCAAAGACTGTGCCAAGTGGCTAAATTATGTTTATCTAGCACCTCCACGAGGACCTCCCACTGTCAATTACATGATTTCTACTATCAGACACTGGAGCACTCGACTACGCAATACACCCGATGTGATGGCACAAATGTGTATGAAAATATTTGAATTAATGCTGATCACATTCAGGACATTTAAAAACATTAAGGATCCCCACTTCTCAGGAGCAGGCTTTGTTACAAGCAACCAAGACCTAGTTTACGACATGAGCACCACCCCATCAATAGAAGTAATATATGCTTGGCACGCCAGAATAAAGTACCTCCCAGCTTGTCTTAAACAGACTTTCGAGGAGATGTTCATAACGGGATTCTGGGAATATCACTCAGACATTTTTGTACCCAGGCCTTCACATCTCCTCCACTTATTTGCTGTGGAGAGAACCATACATTCAGAACAACTGCGGGTGCCACACCCGGACGTACCAGGACCAGTGAATTGGGACGCATTATTAACAAATCTAGCACGGGGGCTCAGATTAGAAGAACATCACCTCGCCTCCGACGTCGTCCAATACTACGTTCAACGAACATCTAGACAAGGGTCTGTCAGGGGCGACAGACGCGAGAGTGGGGGGGGGGTGTTGGCAGCAGTCAGGGAACCGAAGGAGCCACAAGACGAAGAGAGTCAGAGCGAAGGGACAGCACAAGCAGACATGGCAGTCAAAGAAGATCTGGCAAGTAGGCCATCTAAATTTTTCAGGCATCAAGGAGTTGAGCACACAAGAAGACAGAGCAAGTAGGGAGCTCAAAGGTATGTATGACAAATCAATAGAGGAAATCCCTACACAAATAGTGATTTTCATCACTAAAAACCATTGTAAATATCATTTCGTATTTTTGTAGCTCCATTTTGTGCAAGCCAAGGAGTCCTTGAGCTTGAGGAGCTTTAGAAGTATCTACCTGCCAATTTTCATATTTTTTAGATCTCGTTTGAGCCCTCTAATAAGCCCTGGAACCTAATTTTTAACTAGGCCGGACACTAGGTCTGAACAGGGCCAAAGCTAGTCAAAAACTATAAAAGGAGCTAGAGAGCTCATTTTTGAGGTTATATTGTAATTGAATTGAACTTGTAAGAGCTTTTTGAAAGTAATCCAAGAACTCCATTGCTTCTCACTCTTTGTCTTGCCGTGTGTGCGCGTGTGTGTGTATGTGTGTGCATGTTTGTGTGCTTCTCACTCACGCACTTGTGCCTCCACTTGCTCGAGGTCTTCATACCATCCTCACGTCTTCCCGCATTGACATTAAAGGAGGTGCTACTCATCACTGAGCTACATACACAGTGAGCACAGTGCACATAGGGGGTACAGTGGGTACAGTGAGCATAGTGAGCACAGTGAGCATAGGGGGTATAGTGGGTATAGTGAGTATAGTGAGCATAGTGAGGACAGGGGGTATAGGGAGTACAGAGAGCACTGTGAGCAGAGGGGGTACAAGGAGTATAGGAAGTACTGGGAGCATAGTGCAAGGTGGTGAACCAAGAACAAATGAACTTGATAAAAAAAAACCTAGACAAGATGGTTGAGACGGATGCCAAATCACGAAATCAATAGATGCTACAAATCACAACCGGACGTTGAGAAACCACCTCCCTAGATGGACCTTGGCTCTCATATCACTGTTGGTTGGATCTCATAGACGCACATATGTAGAGGATAGTACAGAAATGAAATCACACAAAAATACTTAGAGAATAGAAAGACATAAGAGAATTGATGGCAAATTGGGTACAATCTCCCCCCACACACTCTGATGGATGAGTCTATCAAAACATGTATATTTATAGGTATTTTTCATTACATCCTAAATAGAAGATACATGAGGGTGGCACTTCAAAAAGCGTGCATTTATGAAAATTTTCTTTATTTACAAAATTTTCACTTTTCAAGCATCACTTTCTAAAGAAATCTATTAGTTTTACAAAAAACAACTAAAATACTCTTCTAAATATTCTTCTAGTATTTTTGTAAAAACATCACTTTCTAAAGAAATCTATTAGTTTTACAAAAAACAACTAAAATACTCTTCTAAATATTCTTCTAAATATCTTAAAAAATATCTCAATAAGTCCATGCATGTTCACACACTCATGAGTCATCACCTACTAAATCAAAATGCAAATCACATTAAAACCCTCAAGAAATTAAAATCCATATAACATTTCATTATTCCATAAAATACAACACACTTTAAGCCTCCAATATTCATCTGCTTAGCGACCATCAATGCCACCAACTGCTCAGAATCTAGAAGAGTATCTTTGACATACACTGATGTTGTAAAAGCTTTCCACCTCTCATCATCCTTCAGCCCATTTAAGGTATATGCGACTAGGTCATCATCATCTATGTGACAATCCATACAATCCAATGCATCATTGACCTCTTTGATCTTCATTATGTAGTCATTTATGTTGCTCCTAGGGATTTTCCTCAAGTTGTTCAGTTCATTCTTTGATTGAATCTTCCTAGCTTTAGCTGAAGTAGAGAAGAGTCTCTCTAGAGTTTCCCATACTTTCATGGAAGTATCTAAGTCTTGTATATGCCCAATCATGGCATTGCTAATGTGTCTTGAAAGTGTAAGAAATTGCAAAATTGCTTGAATGATGTGTGTGACTCTCCTCCCATCCATATATACCCTCTTGTACTCTAAAAATAGCAACGGTATACTCTATAAATAGTAATGATTTGGAATAGTCTAGTGTTAACATGTGGCCATCATGCAACACTTATTCCCATTACTACCAAAGCATTTCCCATTACTACCAAAGCACCTTAGGGTATCCCCCGAGCTTGGGACCTTGGCTAACTGGCCCTTTTCCCTCACACACATGAATTGATCCCTATGGATCAATGTGAACTGATCCCTGTGGACCAATGATCCCTGTGGATCAATGTCTGACACTCCCTCCCCCTTCTAAATATCATTGTCCTCAATGATCAATGAGGGAAAGTACTTGCGAACCAGAGCTTCTGATTCCCATCGACCGATATCACATGCCCTTGATACTCTATCTTCGAAAGAAATAACTGAGTCTTCTCTGGATTTACATACAACTTATTTTCTTTTAACACATTTAATACTAATCTCAGATGATTTTCATGCTCATGCACATTCCTACTATAAACTAACAAATCATCAACAAAATCAACAACACATTTGCCAATGAACGGTCGTAAAATGTGATTCATTAACATCATAAATGTAGCTGGTGCATTAGTCAACCCAAATGGCATGACCAAATACTCATAATGTCCAAAACGTGTTCTGAAAGCTGTCTTATGTACATCATGATCTCTTACTCTAATCTGATGGTAGCCACTTTTTAAATCAATTTTACTAAATACAACGGCTCCACCTAGAGCATCTAAAAGATCATCAATCCTGGGCATAGGATATCTATGTCTAATAGTAATCTTATTGAGTGCTCGGTAATCAACGCACATCCTATAAGATCCGTCTTTCTTCTTCACTAGAAGAACTGGTGCTGCAAAGGGTGAATAGCTGGGTCTAATCAATCCTTTCTCAAGATATTCGTCCACTACCTTGCGGACTTCATTTTCCTCTTGTAAACTCATTCGAAATGGCGGCCGAGCAGTCGGACTCGCTCCCGGTACCAATTCGATTCTATGCTCGATGTTCCTGCAAGGAGGCAAACCAGAAGGTAATTCTGTCAAGAACAATTCTTGGAATTCTGTTCTCACTTTCACTGAAAGTACTAAAGCATTCCAACTAGAGTTTTCAAAACTATGTGAATCCATCATAGTACAAGATGAATGCACGAAATAAAGAAAATAAATATACTTATAGTCAATCTTGAGCAACTTCATAGCGGTTATCAATCTCGTATCTTGAAGATCTAGTTCTCCACGGATCAATAGTCGCTTCCCTTCATGCTCAAACTGATAAACATGCGAAGCAAAGTCAATGATTGGTTTCTTCCTCGCATGCCACTTCTTACTAAGGACTACATCGAAACGTGCTAGTCTCGCTATCTCAAAATCCAATCTATCCTCATAGATTTGGATTTGAATAGGTAAATCTACAACTCGTCGATCCCATGTCTCTGTTCCCTTTCCATCAGCTAACTCTACTGTATAGGTATACTCGGACGACACAGTCTCTAGATTTAGCCTCTTGACTAGACGGGAACTGATAACATTATGTGTGGATCCAGTGTCAAAGAGTACCTTGACAGGCTGTCCTGCCACGACTCCCCTCATGACAATGAGTTCTGTATCAGGAAAATGATATCCTTTCTGTGCCCCTGGAGAAAGTACAGCATCTGGCACAGGCGGGACCTTCTTTGTGACTGTCATAGCCACTATGGGAGATGATAGGGGGGATGGAGGATCTCCAAACTCATCCTCTTCATCACTTTGTTCCTGTGTAGGATTTATGACTATGGTGGCAGCGATCTTCTTTTTCTTAGGACAATCCTTGAACAGATGAGATCCAAGACATCCATAGCATAATCCTTCTTTTAGTGCCTTTTCTTTCTGTTGAGGGGTAAGGATAGATTTATTCTAAGCTCTCTCAGCCAAAGCAGACACTTTTATCTTAGCTCCTGTAACTGTCTTGATCATATGCACTTGCTTAGCCTCTCGTGAAGGTTGTGCACTAATCGAGCCAGGAGCTGGTGTGTGAAAGGATCGATGACCTTAGGCCATGAGGACTTCTGACCCTGGAAGCCTGTGCTCCTATGTCCATCCTCATAGACTAAAGCCATCTCCATGGCCTGTGCCAAAGACTGACATCACTCCTTCCTCACCAAAGGTCTGATAGTTTCTTTAAGTCCCAAAGATGAACTTGTGGACCTGAAAAAACTCTGGGATGGTATCAGGTACTTTAAGAAGCACCTCTCTATACCTATCAGCATACTCCTGAACGGTTTGATTCTTCTGACTAATGAAAAACCAGGTGTCTAATGCTCTAGACCTCTCATCAGGTGGTACAAAGTTATTGTAGAATAGGATTTTAAATTGATCCCAAGTTGCGGGCTCTTTCTGATCCTGTTCTATCTTACGCCACCACCTATGGGCAACGTCCATAAGATTATATGTAGCTTTCTGAATCTTATGCTTATCATCCACAATATGACACAAACGAAAGCACTGCTCCCACTTGCTAAGCCACTGCTCAACAACATCAGCAGTTATAGCATTAGACGAATCATGATACCGAGGTGGCTTAAGATCCTTAAGCTGCCATCTGGCCTCTCGGACTAGAATGCTATCTCTAGGAATTTCTGGAGTTTGATGCTCATCTGAAACATCTACATCCATCCATGGTAATTCCGGATTAGGCACCTCTTCCTCTTTCTTGCACCCACTAACGTGTGCCAAGATATCACGAAGAGTGCTCTCTAAACTGGAAATCCGATTATTCATGAGCTGCATGTTATCTACAGAATGCTCCTCCATAGGTGTATCTAATCTAGCAGGGGATGATGGTGTTGTGTCCATTCTACGTTTTATGTAAACCTCAGTAAATCACTGGCAGCGGAAAAGAAACTAATCACAAGCCTTTGTGCACATAACAAGAAAATTTTAGTATGTTATGAATGCATGAATGCATATGCATACTAAATTTCTAAAAATTTTGGCAGCATAATGGTGCTGTTTTAAGAGTAAGAAAAAAATTTATACCAAGCAATTTCTGTCATAACAGTGCTGACAGGCACAATCTAACTACAAATAGACCGCAAGGGGATTACACACCCTGATAATTTTACATTTTTCGCCTTGCTAACCTGCAAGAGAATACTTACCTTACCCTGCAAGAAGAATACATGCATCGCACAATACATATCCACATCACAACTACATGTCTAGTCTAAGTAATATGCGAAATTGCATGCCTATATGTAATATGATGCAAAAAGAGAGCAACAATGCATAGAAATTGACAAGAAACTTATCTGGAGGCTCACGAATAACGTGGAGATGTGTACAAGTGCAGAAGATGGTCCACCCTTCGTCGAATTAGCTTGTGAATACACCTCCAAGAATCGATGCTTCAAAAATAAAGCTCGAAAGTGAATTGTTGAAGAGGTATGGCAAACTCCACAATCCTGAAGATGGCAAGGACTTAATCCAAACTATGGCTTTTACCCACTCATTGGAAAGGCCTCTGAAAGAGCTTTCTAGAGCAAAAGAAATCGCGGCAATCGGATATATAATGACCAAATTATGGTCAAAATAGTGGAAGATGGCTAGTAAAAGTAGAAGTGCTCTTAACTCAAAACTCCAACGTCCCTTCGAATTGTGCAATCGGCTGCTTCAGAGATGAGCGCGCGCAAGATCAGAAATCCCACAGATGATGTTAAACAAAGAGAGAGTATATATAGATGCAACGCAATCGCTTTTCTCTAAGCATTACATGCTGGGTGCTCCGTTCACAGCGCCTCTTCAAACAAAACTAAGGCATGTTCTTTCTCCTCTGTGTGCAAACCGGCCGTT
This sequence comes from Ceratopteris richardii, assembly GCA_020310875.1. Classification (NCBI taxonomy): domain Eukaryota; kingdom Viridiplantae; phylum Streptophyta; class Polypodiopsida; order Polypodiales; family Pteridaceae; genus Ceratopteris; species Ceratopteris richardii. The sequence goes on along the minus strand of CM035422.1, from coordinate 178,383,409 downwards.
GGCTGGGCGTACTGTAGAAGAAAACTCAAGACGGTCCACGTGAGGAGCGTGATTGCTGCACACGGAATCGTCCCTGACGGTGAAGGTGCACAGTTCCTCTCAGTCAATACTCGTTGCGTTGGGCGCTTGACTGTGGTGCTTCGACTACGAGGGGATTCCTATGCTGCCCTCATGACTCTTTTATGCTATGCTCCCAAAAAAAAAAAAAACAGACAGCGATCTCGAAAAACGCCCCTTCGACGGACAAACCCAAATGCGTTCTTCGTGATGAAGATGACGATGGTGCGAAAAAAACGAGGAATCAGCCCAGAAAACCTTCGCTCTTATACCAATTGTAAGAAATTGCAAAATTGCTTGAATGATGTGTGTGACTCTCCTCCCATCCATATATACCCTCTTGTACTCTAAAAATAGCAACGGTATACTCTATAAATAGTAATGATCTGGAATAGTCTAGTGTGAACATGTGGCCATCATGCAACACTTATTCCCATTACTACCAAAGCAGTTCCCATTACTACCAAAGTACCTTAGGTATCCCCCGAGCTTGGGACCTTGGCTAACTGGCCCTTGTCCCTCACACACATGGATTGATCCCTATGGATCAATGTGAACTGATCCCTGTGGACCAATGATCCCTGTGGATCAATGTCTGATAGAAAGTATGAAGATGACTCTCTTATCACTTTCATTCCACTCTTTGATGCTCCTTAATTGATCAAGAGTTGGATTCTCTCTCAATCTAGGTCTTGCATCTCTACCACTAATGAGAACCCATAATACTTTTCCCATGATATAATTAGATATCCTAAACTTCCATGGTTAATAATTATTCTTATCCAACTTCTAGATTTGAGTGTTATATTCTAACATGGTGAGTTCTAATGCTCTCTTCTATATCATTTTGATGTAGAGGAAATAACTAATAACATGAACTTTACCTATGGTCTTCAGGATGTATCAAATAGATGAGGCTTTTGTCCTCCTGCATTAGTAGGCTCCCCTTTGCTTGGTATCTACCTTTGAGCTTGATCCAAAAGCTCTTCTCCTTCCCTCAAACACCTTAAAAGTCTTCTCTAGGTTCTCTTGAATGCTTCATATATGTGGAGTATCTCTCATATCATTGTCGAGAGATTTTGGAGCTTTCCTATGCAACCATGAAGCAATGGTGGCCTCACATGCACTTTCACAGAACCTCCATTTACAGAAACAATGGAATCTCAGATTATGAAGAGTGAATCCAATACTTTTTGCACACATAAACTTGACTCTAATACCTTGCCAATGCAAGTTAACTGACTTAAAATTGTTACTCCTACTTGGAGAACCAGTCTCTCCAAGACATAGAACTTATGGTCTTCACTAGGTATACATAGATAAACACCTGCTCATTCCTAAATATGGTTCTCTTGGATTATGCACACAAATGACACTAGATTTGAACCAACTTTAGAAGACTTGACTAGATTTCAAAAACCAAAGATTACAAAGAGTGCATGAGATATGAATAAGGAACTTTGTTCAACACTTAGAGCAATCTAGAGCACTGATACAAAAATAAGAGCAATCTAGAGCAATCTTCGATACATGTTAGTGCCATAAGAGAATAATCCACAAAAGTACTTGATGCATGGTGAGAGCTTGATCTTGTTCTACCAAGTAAAGGTACACTTTATTTGTTGTCCTACAAAGTTTCACTCAGCCACTTTGGCATAGTTTGTGCACTCTTGGTAGACATGTCTTCATTACGTAATACATCATCAACATGTATATCATGTGTGGGTTGAATTTCATGCTTATTTTAAACCATATTTTGACACAAATGTTCAGCCATATGTGGCTAAAAATTTTCAGCAATTTCAATAATCTTTGGTTGAAAAACTTCAGCTCTACATTTTTTTCTCTATTTTGCTGGACTTTTTCAGCCCTTTGAGCCTCGGTTGGCTGGTCTACATGGCCGTAGTCAAGCGCACCATTTTGGAACAAAGACATGAGTCTATCAAGCACATCTTGTAAGCTAGCTATTGAGTGTATCAAACACATCCTGTGACATGTAACAATGACAAACAATGCTAGCTATTGGCTGTTTTTTGCATTCAAATAGAGGAATAATTGAATTTTCAGCAAATACCACATCTGGACTCCTAATAATTGTGTTTATCAATGGATGGTACAAACAATACCCCTTACTTTTAGCACCATAACCAACAAATATACATTTCTTTGCCTTGTCATCAAGTTTGTGACGTTGTTGGGATGGCACAAGAGCATATGCCAAACAACCAAACACAGACACATAACTAACCATAGGCTTATTACCATTCCAAGCATCATAAGGAGTGATGACACTCAATGCTTTTTTAGGGCAGTGATTCAACACATAGTTTGCACACGACCGCTTTCGTCCAAAAATTATCAGGGAGATGCTTTCCTTTAACCATACATCGTGCCATTTCAAGAAGTGTTCTATTTTTATGCTCAGCAACACCATTCTGTTGAGGTCTATATGGAACCGTATATTGGTGTGAAATACCTCTTTCACAAAGAAAAGCATTAAACTCATGTGACATGTATTCACCACCACAATCTGTGCATAGAGTCAGGAGTTTGTTTGAAGAAAAATTTTCAGCGATAGTTAAAAATGCTTTCAAGCAAGAAAATACTTCATTCTTTTCTTTCATAGGATACAACCATGTATGGTGAGTAGCATCATAAATGAAGCTAACAAAATATATATGTTTCTCAAAAGATGGAGTCTTGACGGGACCACATACATCACTATAAACAAGTTGTAGCTTTTTTGTAGTGTGTGTATGACTATCTTTTGGAAAAGAAGCACAGTACATGCTTTTCAATGGACTCAAGTGTTGGAAAACTAATAACCATGTCCTTCTTTTGCAAGTAAAGCAATCTATTGAAGTTTAAGTGACCAAAACAAGCATGTCAAAGCTCCATTTTAGCCATGAAAGAAGTATGAGCAACGAAGGCATTTGAGGCAGCCCTCTTGTATGTATCCATGTGATACAAACCATTACATAATGTACCAGACATCATGATAATATCACCATTGCTGAAATCATGAACCATACACTTATCATCAACAAATTGTACATGAGGTCTAGCTCTGGCAATCAAGAGAACTGAAATCAAGTTCTTCTTTATACTAGGTACATACAATGCATTTTTCAAGAGAATCACACCTACATTTGCAACTATAAGCTCAATTTCTCCTACTCCAATGATAGGATAAGAGGGATTGTTTGCACACACCACATGTCCTCCTTTGGTTGCATCTTTCAAAGATGCAAAAGACCTTCGGCATGAAGTTATGTGCTTTGAAGCACCACTATCAAAGAACCAATCAGAATCAACCTCACTCACAACCATACATTTAGAATGCAAAGATGTATCACAATGACATGTAACAATACATGCCCAAAAATCTTGAGCCATGTTAGCTTCATCATTCTTTCCATTTGCTGAATTTTGAGCGATAGGTATGCAAGATTCCTTCTTCTTTTCATTGTGCTTAGCAAGCTTTCTACACTCATCAATAGTATGACTAGCCTTTTGACAATATAGTCACGCTCTCAAGTCGATTTGCACTATTAAAAGTGTGCACACATCATGACACAAAAATTGAAACTTAAGAAGGAGCTCAATGTGCTCTAATACCATTGTTGGGCGTGTGTAGAAGTGCAAGAGACACACCAGAAGCACACACAAGGAGCACAAATGCAACAAGACACACATAGAAGATAGATGGCTGGAATATCTCTCTATTGATGATGATCAGAACTGAAGTAAGAGCTGAATAATATCCCTAAGTACAAAGTACCATCACATATGAGAGTATCAAGTATGTGTTAAGATGGGGAAAATGTCTCTAGCCAGCACTAGAGTAAAAAGTGCCCATGTATAGGGAAAAGGTTCACATCAAAACTACTTGAGGAACACATAAGTGTAGCAATAAGGTAATGTTTCCAAATTTTTAAAGCATGCACAATAGATAGAAGCTCCTTATCATATGTACTATAATTCTCCTCAGAACGTTTACGTTTCCTACTTTCAAATGCAATGGAATGATCATTTTGTATTAATAAAGCATCTATACATAAACCACTAGCATCTGTAACTACATGGAAAGGTTATGCAAAATCTAGTAATTGAAAAACAAGTGCATGAGAAAGTGCATGTTTGACTTTTTCAAAAGGTTGTTGTTGTGCTAATCCCCATGAAAATTTTAACCTTTTCTTCAATAATAATGTGAGTGGAAGTGCTAAACGAGAAAAACCTTTTACGAACTTCCTATAAAAAGTACCTAACCCTAGAAAAGGGCGTGCGTGATTCACAGATTCAGGTACAATCCATTCTTCAATTACTTTAATTTTCTTTGGATCTACAAGAATGCCTTGACTAGAAACAATACGGCCTAAATAATCTAATCATTTTTGGAAGAAATAACTCTTTTCACCATTGACATAAAGTTTGTTTTTGCATAAAAAATTAAAGACAATTGCTAAATGATTTTCATGGTCATTATCATTCTCACTTTAGACACGTATATCATCAACAAAAACTAGAACAAAAGCTTGGTAATCAAGAAAAATGTTATTCATTATACGTGCAAATGTAGCAAGTGCATTGGTGAGTCCAAAAGGCACTACCATTAATTCAAAGTGACCAGTCTGAGTTCTAAAGGGAGTCTTTTTTTAAATGTCATTTTGTGTCATTGGTATCTGATGAGAACCTGATTTAAGATCAATTTTGGTGAAGACATGTGCTCCATGAAGTTTATCTAGCAAAATATCTATCCTAGGAATAGGATATCTATTTTTTATTGTGAATCTATTGAGTACTCTATAGTGAATGGACATCCTATAAGTCTTGTTCTTCTTCTCTACTAAAAGTAGAAAAGGCGTACCAAGTATAACATCAAAGGACTACAAAGGAGCAATTAAGAATGTGCATTCATCTACATATCAACCTATACAAAATTGAATCTTATGCACTTCACTTGTAAAATTATATCTATTTCTTTGAAATGTAGCCTTAAATTTATACATTGAAAGAAGTGTTTAATTGGAGATCTTGAACAAGTGTATGAGAAATAAAATCATCTGAAATACCATTATCATGTAAAATATTAAAAAATTTACCTTCAATAGTACCTTTCATGCAAAGTAAAGAATGAATAGAAATTATGTTACCCGAGATACTTAGGTCCTTTTTCAATGCTTCATCAATCCAATCAGGTTGAGTGTCTTTAAGAACAACCTCATGTTGTGTACTTGAGCTCGACATGCTTCATGTCATTAGTTCGGAACCTACATTTAGTTTTAGTATGACCAAACTTACCACAATGTCAGCAAGTGATATGGGGCTTGTTTTGTTGAACATCCATCATAGTAGTTTGAAGGGTTAGAGGTTTGGTAGGGTGTAAGGGGGTTGGCTTGTGAATGGGTGTGGGTGTGAAATCGGACTAAGGAGAGTGCTCAAAACTAGCCTAAGGGGAAGAAGAAGTAGTGAAAGGATGCTTGAAAGGAAAATTGGGCTTGATGGGTTGTTGTCATTGACACGTCTGTTGTAAGCGAATGGACTTGGTGATAGATTGGAACTCATTCTCAACATCATGTGCAAATGAAATAGCTTCATAGAGGGTCATGTGACATAGAATGTTGAGCTTTGCTTAGATTCCCATCTCCAAACTATCTTCATACTTCCGTTGCAAGGTATCTTTAGGAATTGTCTCAAGCAAACGAATAAGTGGTGTTCATTGCCAAAAATGTTCGTGTAGGTAGAAAGAGTATCTCCATCTTTTTATCCAAATGTTTTCCATGATCCACGCTGAACTGAGGAGGAAGGAAGGACTTCTTGATCTTTTCTTTAAATGAGATCCATATGGTGGGGTGATCGGCGCTATGTGGCAAAACATTCCACCATAATTTGGCCTTACCCACCAAATAATTAATAAGAAACTTCACTTTTTTTAGTTTCAGAATACGATTCATCAAAATAAAAATTGTCAAATTGGGATAGCCTTGGAACAAAAAATCAGCTATCCTAATTTGAGAATCAAAACCTAGGACTAAGCATGTGAAAAGAATTTTAACAATAGTGTATATTTAAAATAATAATAATAATAATAATAAATAAATAAAGTGAATGAGTGTTCGATAAATAAATAAATCAATCAATAAATAAAGGGAAAAGAGTGTTAAATAAATAAATAAATAATTAAATATATAAGATGAATAGAGTGTTAAAAGTTATATTAAATATTAATGAAAAGGAATGGGGTTTCAATGAGTGAAAATAGGCTAGTGGTTGACCCTTATCTCTTGCAAGTATGAGGTTGTGGGTTCAAATCCTCCACATGCTAAATGAGGAACTAAGTAGACTAACTAAAGAGCTAAGTAAGCTAACTAGGGAAATAACAAAGAACTTATTGCCACTCATAAGTTAGAATTTGTTCACACATAGTCAACAAAATGAAAGGGAATCAAAGTGAACCAAGAGAACCATGAGTGCGAGAGAAGCAAAAGATGCCAAAGTTATGTCGTAGTTCTATGCCTTAGTCGATCCCTTGGAGTAACCGAGTGATAACCGAATTGATAAAAGAATCGATAAACAAACTTGATAAACTAATTTGATAACCAAACTGAACTTGAATAGTACAAGGTGAGCACAATGCGCATAGGGGGTACAGTGGGTACGGTGAGCATAGTGAACACAGTGAGCATAGGGGGTATAGTGGGTATAGTGAGTATAGTAAGCATAGTGAGCACAAGCGGTATAGGGAGTACAGAGAGCACTGTGAGCAGAGGGGGAACAAGGAGTATAGAAAGTACTAGGAGCATAGTGCAAGCTCGTGAACCAAGAACAAATGATCTTGATAAAAAAACACCTAGACGAGATGCTTGATTCGGATGCCAAATCACGAAACCAATAGATGCTACAAATCACAACCGGATGTTGAGAAACCACCTCCCTAGATGGACCTTGGCTCTCATATCACTGTTGGTTGGATCTCATAGATGCACATATGTAGAGGATAGTACAGAAATGAAATGACACAAAAATACTTAGAGAATAGAAAGACATAAGAGAATTGATAGCAAATTGGGTACAATCTCCCCCCACATACTCTGATGGATGAGTCTATCAAAGCATGTATATTTATAGGTATTTTTCATTACATCCTAAATAGAAGATACATGAGGGTGGCACTTCAAAAAGTGTGCATTTATGATAATTTTCTTTATTTACAAAATTTTCACTTTTCAAGCAATCTACTATTTTTATAAAAACATCTCTCTAAAGAAATCTATTAGTTTTACAAAAAACAACTAAAATACTCTTCTAAATATCTTCAAAAATATCTGAATAAGTCCATGCATGTTCACACACTCATGAGTCATCACCTACTAAATCAAAATGCAAATCACATTAAAACCCTCAAGAAATTAAAACTCATATAACATTTCATTATTCCATAAAATATAACACATTTTAAGCCTCCAATATTCATCTGCTTAGCGACCATCAATGCCACCAACTGCTCAGAATCTATCTATCTATCTATCTATCTATCTATCTATCTATCTATCTATCTATCTATCTATCTATCTATCTATCTATCTATCTATATATCTATCTATCTATCTATCTATCTATCTATCTATCTATCTATTTATCTATCTATCTATGGATCTATCTATGCACATATGTATGTATGTATGTATCTATCTATCTATCTATGGATCTATCTATGCACATATGTATGTATGTATGTATCTATCTATCTATCTATCTATCTATCTATCTATCTATCTATCTATCTATCTATCTATCTAACTATCTATCTATCTATCTATCTATCTATCTATCTATCTATCTATCTATCTATCTATCTATCTATCTATCTATCTATCTATCTATCAATCTATCTATCTATCTATCTATCTATCTATCTATCTATCTATCTATCTATCTATCTATCTATCTATCTATCTATCTATCTATCTATCTATCTTTCTATTTGACCATCTTTCTATCTCTCTATCTTTCTATATTTCTATCTATCTATCTATCTATCTATCTATCTATCTATCTATCTATCTATCTATCTATCTATCTATCTATCTATCTATCTATCTATCTATCTATCTATCTATCTATCTCTCTCTCTTTATCTATCTATCTATCTATCTATCTATCTATCTATCTATCTATCTATCTATCTATCTATCTATCTATCTATCTTATCTATCTATCTATCTATCTATCTATCTATCTATCTATCTATCTATCTATCTATCTATCTATCTATCTATCTATCTATCTATCTATCTATCTATCTACCTACCTACCTACCTACCTATCTATCTATCTATCTATCTATCTATCTATCTATCTATCTATCTATCTATCTATCTATCTATCTATCTATCTATCTATCTATCTATCTATCTATCTATCTATCTATCTATCTATCTATCTATCTATCTATCTATCTATCTATCTATCTATCTATCTATCTATCTATGTATCTATGTAACTATCTATCTATCAATCTATCTATCTGTCTATCTATCTATGTATCTATCTAACTATCTATCTATCTATCTATCTATCTATCTATCTATCTATCTATCTATCTATCTATCTATCTATCTATCTATCTATCTATCTATCTATCTATCTATCTATCTATCTATCTATCTATCTATCTATCTATCTATCTATCTATCTATCTATCTATCTATCTATCTATATATCTATCTATCTATCTATCTATCTATCTATCGATCTATCTATCTATCTATCTATCTCTCTATCTATCCATCCATCCATCTATCTATCTATCTATCTATCTATCTATCTATGTATCTATCTATCTATCTATCTATCTATCTATCTATCTATCTATCTATCTATCTATCTGTAGAGGAGGTACTGGGGTATCCGCTTTTAACAAAAGTAGAGAATGAAAACTAAGCAAGTCAAGTACATCACCTACTCAAGGGGGGTTCTCTTTAGGGAAGTATACCCTTTAACATTTCTGTGAGCAGCTAGATAACACGGATTGCACAGAGTGGAATATTTCAGAAAATATGGACAACAATTGACCAAGGAAGACCATACACTTCTTGATTCGATTCAGATGATTACAAGATTTGTCAAGGAAATGCTCAAAAACTAATGCTCAGAGCTTCGTGGCACTCTATGCTGATAAATAGAGATCAATACAAATGCTGAAGGAATTGCTCAAGAGAATAGAGCTTAACACCAATAGTGTCTCACAGAAAAGAAAGAAAATCCAAGGCACTCTCTTACACTATAGTGCTCATAGCCCTCTACTGAGGAGCCTACCCTCTATATCCACACTACAGAGTAGCTCCTACAATAGGCTTGAAACCACCAAGTGCAAGAGAGAACTTCTGCCCGTATACACGCGTCAATGTAACTCTAAAAAAAAAATGTCCCTCAAATGAGCACAAATCCATTGTTTTTATAGGCCTCAATAGGTCAAGAGGGCCTTGCCGAATCCTCACGTCCATTGATCACGCGCCGGTTGATCTCCCAAAATTAGGGGGTAGGTCAAATATTCCCTTGATTTGAATTGGGTCCACAAAAATAGGTAGTCGCCGTGAATGGAGAGAGAGAGAGAGAGAGAGAGAGAGAGAGAGAGAGGGAGTGCATGTGAGGGGGCGGGGGGGGTGGCGGGGTGGGGAGAGAGAGAGAGAGAGAGAGAGAGAGAGAGAGAGAGAGAGAGTGAGAGAGAGAGAGAGAGAGAGAGAGAGAGAGGGTGTACACGTGAGGGGGCGGGGGGGTGGATGGTGCGCGGGGTGAGATGGGGGAGGGAAGTGGGGGTGCGGGGTGGGGTGGCGGGGTGGTGGTGCGGGGTGGGGTGGCGGGATGGGGAAGTGGGGTGGGGTGGCGGGATGGGGTGGCGGGATGGGGAAGTGGGGTGGGGTGGCGGGAGAGAGAAAGGAGGAGGGGTGCTACAGACCCCCACATCAAGCTTTTGCACCGTCCCTGGTGCAACTTCTTCTTATTGAATGAAATATTGCGAATCCTTGAATGATAGAATAACTGCAAATACTCAACCAACGAAATACCGCTAATACTCGAATGACACGTGGTATGTACAGTGGTTGAAATTCTTCCAAGTCGACTTAGTTTAGATACTTCTTCACTCTGGAGATGTTGACCAAAGGAATCCTTTTACCTTGCAGATCTTCCAGATGCATAGCGCCACGTGGCAATACCCTGATAACCTTATATGGTCCTACCCATTTGGGTGCCAATTTAGTTTGAATTGGTGGAACCTGATGCACTAAAACCATAGATCCTTCCTGAACTTCATTGGATCTCAGATACCTGTCATGCAATCTCTTGCGCTCTTCTTGTGTCACCAGAAGTTTCTGCATTGCCCCTTCTCTGTACTCTTCTAATGCCACCAATCTCTGAATGGGGGGTTCAATTCCAATGGTTTTGATTCCTATTTCTTTTCTGATGATAAACTCAAATGGTGACAATGCCTCTTTCCCATAAACTAAGCGAAATGGAGTCTCGCCTGTGGTTCCCCTCTTCGTGGTTCTGAAAGCCCAAATTGCACCAATTAGTGCTAGTGGCCAAGAGCTTTGATGATCAAAAGATAATTTGCGAAGTAGTCCAATCAAAATCTTATTGGAACTCTCTGCTTGGCCATTTGCCCTTGGGTAATAGGCACAAGACTTTCTATGGAAGATTTTGTACTTGTCAAATATAAACTGGAGCAATTGATTTACAAAATGTGTGCCCCTATCACTAGTAATCTCCAGTGGGCAACCAAATCTTGAGAAAATACGTTTATACACAAACTTAGCTACTGTTAGAGCCGTGCAGCCCACAGTAGCTTTAGCCTCTATCCATTTCATGGCATAACATGTGGCCATCAAAATATACTTTTTACCTCCTGGTTGCCCAGTTGGGCTAATTGGCCCTATGAAATCAAGACCCCATCATTCAAATGGAAGCCATCCGGTAGATATGACTAATGGTTGGAAGTTCAATCTAGTTGGTGTGGGAGCACATCTCTGACAGATGTGGCATTCTTTTGCAAACTTGATTGCATCCTTAAAAATATGAGGCCACCATAACCCTTTGTGGATGATTCTATGAGCCAATTCTTCCCCCTTTAGGTGTCCTTCATTGTGTGCAGCCTCCAGCAAAAGATTTACTTCTTCTGGATAGACACACTTTCTCAATATATCATCCTGACGGTATTTATATAAATTTCCATTTATAAGAGAATATGCTTTGGTTTTCAGGAGCAATCTTCTCTTTTCTACAGGTGTCAAGTGTTCTGGGATCTTTCCAGTAGTAAGAACATGGAGAATTCCATCATACCAACCAGTCCGTATTGCTACTAGAAAAAGATTGCTATCCACCAATTCATCATTAATACCTGTTGCCTTTTCGCTCATTGCCGTCCTGGACACTTGATCTGCCATGTAGTGCTCTTTTCCTGGCTTAATATGAATATCAAAATTAAATTCTTGAAATAGGAGTAACCATCTCCAGATCCTTCTAGCTACTCTAGGTTTGTTTATCAAATACTTCAAGGGCTGATGATCAGAAATAACAATGAAATGTACACCAAGGAGATAATGTCGGAACTTTTGAAGGGCAAATACGATAGCCAAACCTTCTCTTTCCGTTGTACTGTAATTTCTTTCAGCTTGGTTGAGTAATCTGCTGGCATAAGAGATAGGTCTATCCACTTTGTGAGATGATGGTTGAGCTAAAACTGCACCAACAACATGAAGACTAGCATCTGTATGCACATGAAATTCCAATGACCAATTAGGAACACTTAAAAGTGGAGCAGTACATAGCCTCAACTTTACTTCACAAAATGCTTTGTCGGCTTCAGCACTCCATGAGAAAGGGATCTTTTTACTGGTAAGCCTTGACAAGGGCTTAGCAATTTCTGAATACATCCTAATGAATCTTCTGTGATACCCCGCATGGCCCAAGAAACTTTGCACTTCCTTTGGGCTTTGTGGAATTGGCATGGAAAGAATAGCAGTAACCTTTGCAGCGTCGACAGTTATACCTTCAGCAGATACTATGTGTCCAAGAAGAGTACCCTTGGTGACCAAAAAGTGACATTTATCAGGATTCAATTTCAAACCTGTTTTGAGACATTGCTCAAAAATTTCTTTTAAATTTTCCAAATGGTCATGGAAATCTTGAACTGCTGCTCTTTTATCTGTACCTGAAAATACTGAAAAGTCATCCATGAAAATGCGTAGAAATGTTGTTAACCATTTGCCCAATATCAGATACATCGTTCTATTAAATGAAGCTGGCACATTCTTCAAACCAAAAGCCATACGAGTATAGACATAAGTGCCCCAGGGAGTAACAAAGGCTGTTTTGTCCCTATCATCAGGGTGAATTACTATCTGGTTGTAGCCACTAAAACCATCCAAGAAACTATACAAAGTGTGACCAGCTACTTCCTCAAGCACTTGCTCTGTGAAGGGCTGAGGAAATCCATCTTGAATAGTCACTTTATTCAAAGCACGGAAATCAACACATACTCTTATTTTTCCACTATTTTTCTTGGGCACAATAACCATAGAGGAAAGCCACCTGGAATGTTCTACTGGAACAATTATACCCGCTTCTTCTAATTTTGTAATCTGTGCTTTTACTGCCTCTGCATACTTCGGGTTGAGTCGATATGGTCTACTTCTTACAGGCGTGGCTCCCTCAACTAAGGGTATCCGATGTAACCCAAGCTCTTCTGGTATCCCTGTTAGATCTTTGTAGGACCATGCGAAGACACTTTTATAAGTAAAAAGCAAAGAAGTTACCTTCTGTAGCAAGAGAGGATAATGCCACAACCAGGATGCCAAATGGACCATTTGAGGGTTCTCTTCATCCCCCAAATTTACTTCTTGAACCAATGTTTCAGGACTGGTCTTGCTTGAGAAATCATCTCCACTATATGCAGGAGCGGATTTTAATTTATATTCTGCAACCTGTTCTTTCATCCATCCTTGAGGTATATCTGCAAAAGGAAGATCTTCTCTGCTCTTAGGTTCATAATCTTCCCTCTCTGATACTTTTATATTGGTTGCCTCCTCAAAGCTTGTATTTTCCTTCAATTGCTCATTCTCCAACACCTTGTGGTCTTCATTGCCCTTTTCTGTAATTTTCTTATCTGCAACTTCTTCCTCAATTTCATTGATCTCCACTGTGCAACATTCTGCACTTCCCATCATCCAATTTAACAATGTATCATCTTCTTGGGGTAGAGAGGGCATTACCTGAGTATCCACAGTATATCCAGTGGTTTTTCCTGAATCAAATCCTTCTTCCAAGTGTAGTTGCAGTTGGCTATTGGTGCTTGTCGAAATCCATAGTTTATTTTTCCCCCAATCTTGCAAAGCTTTTGCTTGTCTCAACCAAGGTCTCCCCAGGAGCAAAGGATAGGAAGTCTCCTGTGGAAGTGCAATAACAACAAAATCCAACACAAAGTGGAAACCCTGTACTATCATCCGTACCTTTTCAATAATGCCAAGAGGCGCAACCCGATGTTGATCTGCTAGTGTAACTGTAAATGGTGCCATTTTGGTGGGGTTCAAATTTAGCTTCTTCATTGTAAAATCTGGCATCAAATTGATACCAGAGCCTCCATCTATGATCACACCTGTAAGAGCTTCATCCTTTATACAAACTGATAATCTTGAACTTTGGTAGTCTGCTAAGGGTGCAGGGGGAAAGTCAACCATGAATCCATCTATACTAGGTGATTGGACTAAGTGAGCAGAGTGTATAATCTTTAGTAAGTCACTTCTTATTTTTGAATCCATCCTTATAAGTTCATATAGACTAACCTTGTGATGAATACCTTTCAAGATCTGTTCAATGTTTACCTCCTGAGTGTTTTCTTGCAGACTTGATGGTTGACCCTTTAGAGAAGTAGTCATCTTATCATAAGCTCCTTCAATTTCTACTTGATCCTTCCATCCAGACTTCTTTTCCTCCTCTTTATCCTCAAATCCTTGTTGTTCATCTCTCTGGGTTACAGCTGCTTGCCTAGCTCTAGTCATTATGGGCATAGTAGAGGATGAGACAGCATAAGTCTGAGTTGTTTTCACTTCTTCATGTGGAGAGACTGCAATCATGTGGATTGGAGCAGGACGACCTCTTGGGCAATCTTTAGTATAATGATCCTTGGCCTCTGGACAATGTTGACAAGGAGGTGCATCTTCTGGGAGGGAACACCGATTTTGCATGTGACCATACTCACCACAATGATAGCACATCAAAGGTCTATTGTATCTAGGCTTTGCGGGCCGATTCTCCTCCCTATTAGATGTATTTGAAGTACTAGCATAATATGAATCCAAATTTTGAGGGTTACCTCTCTGCTGTGTACCCTTGAGGTAGTAGCAATCTCTAGCTTCATGACCATCCTTTCCACAAAATTGACAGCTTACCTTAATAGGGCAATTAGCATTGGAGTGTCCATTGTTGTTACAGATTGTACACCAAATTTGTCTCCTTATATCGTGAGTGGTCTTCAAATCTTCTAACTCTCGGTGAAGTTGGGCTACTTCATCATCAGTGCGACGCAGTGGCGGCAAGACCTTCTCTTCTTGTTGATTTTGTTGCATTTTCAATGCTTCCAATTCCCTCCTCAGTTGCTCAATAGGATCCAGATCTGCAGCATACTTAGGTTGTGTATCCCCTTCAAAATGTTGCCTTGCTTCTTCAATGCGAGATGCCGCTGCAACAAAATCATTGAGGGTGGCATCCAATCTAAGAGACTCACGAAGCTTCTGCTGAGATGACCTGGGCAGAGCCTTCTCTATCCACTTTTTAACCAGAAAGTTACCTGGAGCATGGGGCAGACGTGCAACAAGTGCTTTTGTTCTAGTGTGAAGTTCATGAAAAGATTCACCTGATCTTAGCTTCAAATTCTCTAGCTGATCTAGAGCTCTTTCTGAGGAATCACTTGGTCGGAATGTCTGTGAGAATGCCGCCTTCAGAGCCTCCCAAGTAGTGAAATGGCCATCTGCATATTGACTATACCATTTATCTGCAAGACCCTCCAATGTGGATGGAAAAAGTGCAAACATTGCATCCTCCCTATTCTGCAGACCTCGTCCACGACATAAAGAGATGAATCTCCTCACATGATCATCAGCATCCTCATAAGCTTGTCCCTTGAAGGTAGGGAATTTGATGTTTAATCTGGAGAGCAAATGAGAGAGGTCCTCCATTTGTACTGGTGTTTCTTCGGACGTATCTGAGGAGAAGTCTAGGGTTCTCCTATACCTCTCCTTTGACAATGGTGTCGTACCCAAATCAATAGATAAATTTAGGGAGGGCAGAGGGGAGGTAGACTCACTAGCCGTGGTTATTGCTAACTTGTTAAGGCTCCTCCGAACACGAAGAGACTCCTTATCTGCTCGTGTATGGGTCATGTACCTACTTGCCAATGTAATAGGGCAAAATACCTCTCACAGAAATGCAAAGGTCCCACCGGGCGTGCCAAAACTGTAGAGGAGGTACTGGGGTATCCGCTTTTAACAAAAGTAGAGAATGAAAACTAAGCAAGTCCAGTACATCACCTACTCAAGGGGGGTTCTCTTTAGGGAAGTATACCCTTTAACATTTCTGTGAGCAGGTAGATAACACGGATTGCACAGAGTGGAATATTTCAGAAAATATGGACAACAATTGACCAAGGAAGACCATACACTTCTTGATTCGATTCAGATGATTACAAGATTTGTCAAGGAAATGCTCAAAAACTAATGCTCAGAGCTTCGTGGCACTCTATGCTGATGAATACAGATCAATACAAATGCTGAAGGAATTGCTCAAGAGAATAGAGCTTAACACCAATAGTGTCTCACAGAAAAGAAAGAAAATCCAAGACACTCTCTTACACTATAGTGCTCATAGCCCTCTACTGAGGAGCCTACCCTCTGTATCCACACTACAGAGTAGCTCCTACAATAGTCTTGAAACCACCAAGTGCAAGAGAGAACTTCTGCCCGTATACACGCGTCAATGTAACTCTAAAAAAAAAATGTCCCTCAAATGAGCACAAATCCATTGTTTTTATAGGCCTCAATAGGTCAAGAGGGCCTTGCCGAATCCTCACGTCCACTGATCACGTGCCGGTTGATCTCCCAAAATTAGGGGGTAGGTCAAATATTCCCTTGATTTGAATTGGGTCCACAAAAATAGGTAGTTGCCGTGAATGGTTGGTGGCAAAAATCTTTTTCTCTGCTTCCACTTTTTACCTTGCACACTTTTATCCCATACCCTATGACAACCTTGCCAGTGTGCAGTCATTTCGTTCTTTGACTCTTTTGATGGCAATTTGAACCACCTCGTGACTTCCTCCTTGAGGCTTTATCTTCATACATTTCCATCCTCGGCTAATGTGTTGTTGTCTACAATGTTTACATCGATTGATGTAGGAGCACACGCCATATTATCTCCAGTACCACCACGTTGCAAACATACTACCTGCTGATGATAGCCTTGAGGGTCCTTCCTAATGAAAACTTCAAATAATGGTGCG
>CM035422.1:178344303-178356803 GCA_020310875.1 Ceratopteris richardii | reverse complement strand
ATGTTATCTACGTATTAAAATCCTAAAACCCTTATCAGAAAGACTTAGACTTAAATCTAAAATACTAAACCCTAAAACCCTAATCTTAAATATCTAGACCTAAAACCCTAAAACCCTAATCTTAAATGACCTAAAACTAGAACATGTATATATATGTATGCATGTGTATATATATGTGTATATGTATATATATGTGAATATAGATAGGTATATAAGTATGTGTGTTTGTGTATTTATATATTTATTTAATATATTCAGATTTTTTTCTTTACTTAATTATATTTAATTATATATATTTAATTAAATAATTTTAAACACTAGTTCCTTTTATATTTATTTATGTATATAATTATCTTATTATATATATATATATATATTTATTTATATATTTAGATTTTTTTTCTTACGTAATCCTATTTTTATATATTTAATTTTATATATTTAATTATAAATATTTAATTAAATTATTTAAAACACAAGTTCTTTTTATATTTATTTATGTATATAATTATCTTATTTTATATATATATTTATTTATATATTCAGATTTTTTTCCTCACGTAATCCTATTTTTATATATTTAATTATATATATTTAATTAAATTATTTAAAACACTAGTTCTTTTTATATTTATTGATGTAGATAACTACCTTATTATATATATATATTTATTCATATATTCAGATTTTTTCTCCTTACGTAATCCTATTTTTATATATTTAACTTTATATATTTAATTATAAATATTTTTTTAAATTATTTAAAACACTAGTTCTTTTTATATTTATTTATGTATATAATTATCTTAATTTATATATATATATATTTATATATTCAGATTTTTTTTCCTTACGTAATCCTATTTTTATATATTTAATTTTATATATTTAATTATATATGTTTAATTAAAACCCTAATCTTAAAATTCTAGATCTGAAATACTAAACCCTAAAACCCTAATCTTAAATATGTAGACCTAAAATATGTATATTTCTGTATACATGTGTATATACATGTATATATGTATTACATGTGCATGTGTATGTGTGCATATATCTTATGTAGGTGTTATAAACCTAAAACCCTAATCTTAAATATTTAAATCTAAAATATGTATATTTTTATATGCATGTGTATCTACATGTATGTATGTATTATATGTATATGTGTGTTTGTGTATATATGTAATCTACGTATTAAAATCCTAAAACCCTAATCAGAAAGACTTAGACTTAAATCTGAAATACTAAACCCTAGAACCCTAATCTTAAATATGTAGACCTAAACTATGTATATTTCTGTATACATGTGTATATACATGTATATATGTATTACATGTGCATGTGTATGTGTGCATATATCTTATGTAGGTGTTATAACCCTAAAACCCTAATCTTAAAGATTTAAATATAAAATATGTATATTTTTGAATGCATGTGTATCTACATGTATGTATGTATTATATGTATATGTGTGCTTGTGTATATATGTTATCTACGTATTAAAATCCTAAAACCCTAATCAGAAAGACTTAGACTTAAATCTGAAATACTAAACCCTAAAACCCTAATCTTAAATATCTAGACCTAAAATATGTATATTTCTGTATACATGTGTATATACATGTATATATGTATTATATGTGTATGTGTATGTGTGCATATATGTTATGTAGGTGTTATAACCCTAAAACCCTAATCTTAAAGATTTAAATCTAAAATATGTATATTTTTGTATGCATGTGTATCTACATGTATGTATGTATTATATGTATATGTGTGTTTGTATATATGTGTTATCTACGTATTAAAATCCTAAAACCCTAATAAAAAAGACTTAGACTTAAATCTGAAATACTAAACCCTAAAACCCTAATCTTAAATATCTAGACCTAAAACCCTAAAACCCTAATCTTAAATATTTAACCCTAAAACCCTAATCCTATTTAAAA
Source organism: Ceratopteris richardii (assembly GCA_020310875.1). NCBI lineage: Eukaryota > Viridiplantae > Streptophyta > Polypodiopsida > Polypodiales > Pteridaceae > Ceratopteris > Ceratopteris richardii. Next base: position 178,354,851 of record CM035422.1, on the reverse strand, counting down.
CCCTAAAACCCTAATCTTAAATATTTAACCCTAAAACCCTAATCCTATTTTTATATATTTGATGTAAAACAAAAACTTCAAAATAAAAATAGGATTATATGTGTGTATGTATGCATGTGTGTATATATGTGTGTGTATGTATGCATGTGTACATGTGTGTGTGTGTATGTATACATGTGTATACATGTGTGTATGTGTATGTGTGTGTATGTAGGCATGCATGTGTGTGCATGTGTGTGAACGTGTGTGTATGTATGCATGCATGTATGTGTATGTGTGTGTATGTGTATGCATGCGTATATGTGTGTATATGTGTGTATGTATGCATGCATGTGTGTATATGTATCTATCTATCTATCTATCTATCTATCTATCTATCTATCTATCTATCTATCTAGCTATCTATCTAGCTATCTATCTATCTATCCATCTATCTATCTATCTATCTATCTATCTATCTATCTATCTATCTATCTATCTATCTATCTATCTATCTATCTATCTATCTATCTATCTATCTATCTATCTATCTATCTATCTATCTATCTATCTATCTATCTATCTATCTATCTACCTATCGATCTATCTATCTATCTATCTATCTATCTATCTACCTATCTACCTATCTACCTATCTACCTATCTATCTATCTATCTATCTATCTATCTATCTATCTATCTATCTATCTATCTTTTTATCTATCTATCTATCTATCTATCTATCTATCTATCTATCTATCTATCTATCTATCTATCTATCTATCTATCTATCTATCTATCTATCTATCTATCTATCTATCTATCTATCTATCTATCTATCTATCTATCTATCTATCTATCTATCTATCTATCTATCTATCTATCTATCTATCTATCTATCTATCTATCTATCTATCTATCTATCTATCTATCTATCTATCTATCTATCTATCTATCTATCTATCTATCTATCTGTTAATCGGCCGCCGGATGGGGACATGTAAAACCGAATCTTGGGTTCGCACGCGCAAAAAGTAGTTACACAACAGTTAGAATTTCTTATATAAAACAATGCTTAGAGAGATAGAGAGAGAGTCGGAGACGACGAGTTGTGGAATCACCAGACTGTTCGTCTGGGTGATTGTCTGAGCGATTACTGTAACTTCATTTGTAACTTCTGAGTTTTCTGAGTAATCCATGATCTACTGGTTTCTATCTATTGTCTGTGTCTGTTATTTCTAGGTCTTCGATATAGTTATGAGTGTCATTCATTATATAGTAACTCATCGAACTGTGGTCGGAAATGAATCATCTGTAAGTCCTTGTTGTAATCGTGTATTAAGAGCGCAACTCGATTGTTGTTATTTCGTGGAATGTTCTGCCAAGTGTTGAGTGAGGACCGTAGAAGTTGTGATAATGCAATAATACTGCAAAGTATAGCATTGTCTTCAGTGTCGTAATCAGTCATCAGACGGTAAGGATTAACGTGCAGAAAGGAATCCTGAATCGCATACTAAGTCTTTAGTGCGGTGTAATTGACTGGTTAGTTCTCTGTGTTCTGGATATTGAGCGGATTATGGTACTTATCTGGTAAAGATTGAACCCTTAGTTTATGTCTCTGGCATCTGTGGTAAGATGATCACTGTAGTGTTTTAGTGTATTCATTATGTGAGGGCTGAGCTAAGACAAATAGTGAAGGTCGGAATATAACGGAATCTTACCAAAGTTTTAGTAACTCTCTGTATCCGAGGTAGTTGCATTTGGGAACTAAGTAAAGGGCCTCTGTCTAACAGACCCGTACCACTCCCAAGAACCCCCAAAAGTCGGTTAAACGCCCTTCTGATAGTTAGAGCGAAGCGTTTAACAGTTAACACTTGGCACCGTCTGTGGGAAAGTGGCATCAAGATCGCCATTCGTCTGTCAGAATCGAACATCAAGATTACCGTTCGTTTGTTGGAAGTGGCAACAGAATCAGATTGTTGCAAACTTGTTGTGGAAATGTGATTATAAAATTTTAATCGATAGTGATACTACGTGATTAGTACAAAAGATGATACATGCCGGTTACTCGATCGGGTGAAACGTATCCCAAGAACCGTCAGTCTGGAGTACTTAATTTACTAAAGACAACTCCGGGAGGTAGAAGTACAACTAGGTCTGACCCAATTGTCAAGAAAGTCAAGAACGTTAGAATTGATTCCGGTCATATTCTGGTGGAACGTGTTACGCCTCTGGTAAATTCCAGTACTATTTCGGTTCAGTCTGTCGAAGATATAGTAACTCCAAAATCTACCACGACGCAACCTGAAGTTAGTTTAACAATCTTGGGTAGAGATTCAAATTTGTTTACCACTAGAAACACTTTAGCCAAAGAAATTTGCGAAGGTGAAAAAACACCTTATTTTGGCAAAATTTCGGCACATACCAGTGATATTTCGGTAACAAAATCACAGTTTTCCGGTGACAGTTTACCATTTGTTGGTGAATCTTCAGCCCAATCACCGCTTTTTGGAGTAAGTTCCCCTACACTCGACATCAAGAAGGAAGGAAATGTGTTTGAAACCGAGATTCGAAACATATTGGACAAGATTATCGAACCAGACGGCGCACAGGCCAGTGATACAGACTCCAATAGTTCGGATATTCAGCCTCTGGATACAGGAGGAAGTCATCATACAATCATCAGCATGATGAACGGACAACAACAACAACAACAGTAGCAGCAACAACAGCTATGCCCACCCAGGCCGCCTCCAATAGGAGTAACGTACACTAAATTTGGTGGATTCCCAGGAGATGACCCGGATGCTCATGTACGCACATTTGAGAAAAGTTACGCAGTACTCAACCATCCACTGGATCCGGCATATAAAGCTATTGTCTTTCAGTCTACATTGGTCAATGAAGCAGCTAGATGGCTTACAGAATATGATATTAATCACTTCGGCACCTATGAAGCAGTACGAGATGCCTTTTTGCAAAGATTCAGACTAAAGAAGAATCCAGCCGAAATTTTTGATTACCTGCAAAACAATAGACAAAAGATAAATCAAACAGTACAGGAGTACGCTACTCTATTCAGGACGCATCTAAGGCAGTTACCACCAGCACACGCCAACCTACTGGATGACGTTATTACTCAGTGGTTTATCAATGGCTTGACTCCACAACTTAAATAGATTATGATCATACGCTGTGTAGGAGCTATGACGCTAGATGTAGTAATCGCAATGGCTCTACAGCTGGAAAACAAGGTTGGAGGATTTACAGAGGATCTGGAGTGGTGAAAAACAAACAGAAATGTCGCTGAAGATATCACCAGACAACTATACTGCATCACATGCAAGAATTCAGGCCATACTAGTGCCACTTGTGCACTTAATCAGTTATTCTGTGCTATCTGCAACACTGCCGGACACACCATCGAAAACTGCGCATACAACGCCAAAGTGCAGGGAACCGCAACTGTCAATGCTATTATACAGGAACCAGGACAACCAGCCAATCATTATGTACCTCCACAAATGAGGAACAATTAGCAACAAGGATATCGAAATTACAGAGGACAGAGAAACAAAAACTACAATGCAAACCGCTGGCAGGCCGGACCAGCACCGGAAAATCCCAATCTGCCACCACCGCGCTGTCATTTCTGTGGTGAATTTGTTCACATTAGAAGATTCTGTAAGGATGCAGCTGAATATGACCAGAGGAAGAAGGAACGTCAAAATCCAATGGCTAATATGGTACAAATCACACCTGTGGAAACACATGCTGCAGTAATTCAAACCCGCTCCGGTAAACAATTGTAGCCTGCAGTAAAATTATTTGAACCAGGTATACGCGAACAACAAAGGATGTACAACAAGGCTAGTCAATGGACCACCGCAAAACCTCCATTCTTCCCAGATCCTATTCCGGTAACCCAGACCGTGTTAACCAAAGAAGGAACACAACAACAGGATTCCAATTAAGCAGCAGGCACATCATCAGCAGCAGATACATCATCAGCAGCAGACACATCACCAGCAGCAGACACATCATCTTCAGCAGGCACATCATCTTCAGAATCTGGGGAAACAATCCAATCACAAAAGGCCTGGGAAATTTTATCTAAAGCATCCATCACTCTTCCTTTGGGCCAATTACTTGCACTAGTACTGGGAGTTCGACAGCAATTTCAACAACAATTCAGTCCTGTGCCTTCCTGCATTCCGGCGACAGCAACAGTACAACCGGAACCCGATTCTACGGTCGATCATTCAGTTCCTTTAATTACGGTATGGTATAAGAATCATAAAGTCACACAGGTACTAATTGATGGAGGATCTGGAGTCAACATTGCTACTGCTGCACAAAGGTTAGGGTGGACCGAAATCGAACCAGTTCAGTTTTTTGTCAGAATGGCCGACCAATCAAGAATCCATCCCATAGGACTTGTACGAAATGTACCAATCACTTTACAAGGTACAACATTTAAAATGACCTTTGTCATACTAGATTTACCGGAATCCACTCTTGATTACAACCTCCTTTTCGGTTGACCTTGGCTGAAGCACACTAAGGTGATACAGGATTGGTCTGCACAAGAGCTCACTTTCAAGGATAAAAATCATAATACATTGTAAAATTAGATGCCATACAACCTTGCGAGTTGCATGCTAGACCGTATTTGGCAGAACCAGTTCATATGCTAGATGGTTTGTCAGATGATGAAGAAGAAGAGTTTCTGAAAAATAACATTGACTTGATCTCCCTAGGAACTGTTGATCTACAATCTGTTGTAGATGACTGGAACCCTGCTGTTTGTACAGTAATGACTGTAACAGAAGAAGATAAGAAGGAAGATACTGCAGTTATAGATGACGCTCAACTATAACAAGTTTTTAAGCCAGCTGACGATACAGAGAAGCCTTGAAAATTTTATGTTCCAGAAGATCAGTTAATCACTTATAATTTAGGCGATGAAGATCATCCGTGTCCTGTGAAGATAAAGCAAAACCTACCGGAAACATTTCAAGCAGGCTTAATCCAGCTACTCCGAGAATTCTCCGACATTTTTGCATGGGATTACAAGGATATGAAAGGATTGGACCCCCACATCTATCAGCATAGAGTCGTGCTAAAGCTAGAAGCAAGACCGATCAAGTAAACCAGCTACCGAATGAATCCAAACTATGCATCACAGGTAAAGGCAGAACTTGATAGGCTACTTAAAGTCGGATCCATTGTACCAGTAGAGCATGCTGAATGGATCTCTCCAATTGTTATTGTCCCTAAGAAGAATAAGCAATTACGAATATGTGTAGATTACTAGAAACTGAACGCAGCTACAGTGCCTGATCCTTTTCCGATCCCTTTTCTTGACACAATGCTTGATAGAGTAGCAGGACATGAAATGTATTCATTTTTTAGATGGGTACAGTGGATATAATCAAGTTAGAATGGCTGAATAGGATATACCGAAGACAACCTTCATTACAACTAGGGTGTATTTGCTTGTATTGTTATGTGGTTTGGATTAAGGAATGCCCCAAGTACATTCCAAAGGTGCATGCAGGAAATATTTTCTCCTTACCTTACCTCTTTTATGCAAGTATATCTTGATGATTTTTCAATTTTCGGTAAGATGGTAGCACACCTGTTCCATTTACGGTGCTGCTTTCAGAAATGTAGAGAATACAGACTATGTTTGAACCCAAACAAATCTATGTTTGCGGTTTCATGTGGCAAGCTACTTGGTCACGTTGTATCTGCACAAGGCATACAAGTGGATCCAGATAAAATTTCAGTTGTGTTAGAAGCTCCGGTGCCCACTACACCGAAGGAAGTTATGCGCTTCATGGGCCAAGTAAGATGGCATGGACGACACTTACAGTGGCTTGCTCATTTGGCAATACCACTGAACAAGCTAATCACCAAGACTCCTCGACAATTTGAGTGGACCCAGGAATGCCAGATAGCATTTGATCGTTTGAAGATTTTATTAACACAAGTTCCCATCTTACAGCCTCCGGACTGGGATCGCCCATTTCATGTATTTGTTGATGCTTCAGATATAGCAATAGGAAGCGTTTTGATGCAACAAATTGATAATTGGTTCAGACCAGTGTACTATGCAAGTCGCAGATTAGCCCCTGCTGAAAAGAATTACTCTGTAACAGAAAGAGAATGTCTAGGGCTAGTATATTATGTCAAGAAATTTAGACATTATTTGCTGGACCGTAAATTTACTTTTCATATAGATCATGCTGCACTTGTTTATCTAGTTCGGCAACAACATCTAGGTGGACGATTAGCACGATGGGTTCTACTTTTACAGGAATTTGACTACGAAGTCATTCATCGGCTAGGCAGTTCACATGCCTTAGCAGATTTCCTCTCCTGCTTAGATTCCGGTGAAGCTCCGGTAGGTATAGATGACACAACTCCGACGATTTATGTCTCTGAACCAACGAATGATGAAATTACAGACCCACCTATACCATCTACATATTATGATCAGATCCTGATCTTTCTCACTGATGGCTGCCTTCCATCTCAGACTTCTATGGCAGTACGCAGGAAAATTGCAGACTTTAGCTGTCGATTTTGGTCAATTGTTGGAGAATTATATTACGTGGATCATACTAGAATTTTACTTTCATGTATTCCACCCCATGAAATTAACTCAATTATTACTTTTGCTCACTCGATTCCTTCCGGTGGCCATTTTGCTGCAGACTTAACACACCGGAAAATTCTGCAAAGTGGTCTCTGGTGGCCCACTGTGTACAGAGATGTATCACAATTTGTCAAACAATGTGATACTTGTCAAAGATCTGGATAGCCCCTGCAACGTCATCTTTTCCCTCTGCAATCCATCTTACCATTGGAACCTTTCGAGAAGTGGGGTCTAGATTTTATCGGTCCGATTACACCTCCAGTAGTCTTCAGTAACAATCGTTACATACTGACCTGTACAGACTATGCAACCAGATGGGCAGAAGCCTGGGCTTTACGGTCTGCTACAACCATTGCGGTAGCCAAGTGTCTGCTAACCGAGGTCTTTCCACGTTTTGGTTTACCACTGGAACTTGTTTCAGATCAAGGCACTCATTTTGTAAACAATTTAATGAAGGCACTTACACAGTCGTTCCAGGTCACGCATAAGTTTAGTTCTCCTTATTATCCTCGTGCAAATGGTTTGGCTAAAAGTACAAACAAATCATTGCTGAATATGCTCTGAAAACTCATTTTAGAAGCACCGGAAAGATGGGATGAACTGCTACCTGCAGTATTATGGGCATACCGGACTACATACAAGGTAACAACAGGATTAACACCTTTCAAACTAGCTTATGGATTAGAAGCAATAGCACCAATGGAGATAGTTATACCAACTTTACGAGTAGCAATCACTCAAAAACTGCTACCGGAAGACTCACTCTCATTTTGGTTGGATACACTCAGAGAGTTAGACGAGCAACGATGGCATAGCTTTTTAACTATGCAGGAAGTACAACTAAGATAGGTTCGGACGCATGATCGACACTTGAAAACTCCAGTTTTTACGGTGGGACAACTTTTCCTTTTTTATAATGCAAAGTCGAATCGGTCTGCTGGTAAATTCAAATTACGATGGTATGGCCCTTACCGGATTTCAGAACAAGTGGGCCTAGCAACTTTTCGGTTGACTACGTTGATCGGAAACCCTCTTCCGAAAGTCATCAACAGTTCGAAGCTGCAGCCATACCAACATGCGCCTAACCCGCACTGAAACGTTTTCCGATGGGCCGCGACGTTTGGTGCTCGCTTTTCTTTCTTTTTCTTTTCTTTTCTTTTATTTTGTGTGTTTAATAATATATGTCTGTAAATATCTGCGTCTTGATTCCTAATTATGTCATAAGCCGCCCTGCTCTTGCCAGCTACTCACGCATGCACACAAGAGTTAAAGAATTATCATTTCAATACCGCACGATGATTAATCATCCCTCATTACCCTCCATCGCGACGCATCTATTTAAACTTTTCTGTTTCGCCGAAACTCGCTATTGTGTTTATGTGCTTGTATGCTTGTGAAATCCCTATGTGCCTGCGTTTTGAGCCTGTTATCTGTGTTGCGCCATGGAAACTTTGGCTAATTATGCCGCTTTCTGTGATGGACTCCCTACTCACGTAGGAGAGTTCTTGCGCACCCGTGGGCTTGCAAATTTCGTTGAATTGCCTTGGCATTCAGTGGAAGCCCACCCCTTCTTTGCATAGATTATATCCGCCATCGCTCAATCACCAGCCACCGAGCGAAGATGGGCTTTCCTATCGTTACCTTCTCGAGCAGTAATCACATTCCAAACCTTCGCTGAGTCATTCCGACTCACACCGCAAGGTCGCGAAAATGGCCCAAGTATACCAGATGCCCGCATGATAGAATTATTTCCCCGATATTCATCCAATGAATACGCCATATTATGTCGACCGGAACCCGAAAGAACCGCACTCCAATTCTTGGTAGCAATCCTAAATCTACAAAAGCGCACTTACGGCATATCCCGCCCATTTTACTCTGCCATCGATTTAGCTGCCCGTGAGCCAATAAACTTCGCATCTTATTTCTTCCACCGAATCCATAAGGAGTGCGTAGCAATAATCAAACAAGTAAACAAGGGTAGTACGCCTAGATCTAGATTGCCCCATATCTTTTCATTTCTCTTTCCGGCAATCCTTGCAGCCCAAGCACCACCCCGGTGCACATTCTGAGACATGAGGAGTCGATACAACTGCTAGAGGACGATGAAGAAGAAGATGAAGAAGAACTCAACCAGCTATTCCGCCGGAAACGAATCAGAATCAGCTCGTCTGAGAGTGAAGCACAGAAGTCAGTCGGAGAAGATAAAGAAGAAGATAAAGAAGAAGAAAAGCAAGAAGAAGACACATTCCACGACACCGCCATATCCATGCAGCATGAGTCATCCGCGCAGTCATCATCATCTGAGCAACAAGAACAGGAAAAGCAGACTGAAGCAGAAACCATCTCTACTGAAGAAGCTTCGCAACAACAAACTGAGCAAGAACAACAAGGCGATGAACAACAAAATGCTAAAGAAGCTTTTGAAAGGCTGCTTAAGGCAGTTGAGTCCGCAAAAGCCGACAATGCTGACACACAACAAACTGACAAACAAAATAAGGTAACAAAAACTATCTCTGCCATTCCCACTCCACCACCGGAACCTCCACTAAACCCAAACCTTCCTATTCCACCCAACGCACTCGTCGAGCCCGCAGCTTCTTCAGCCTCATCCCCCAACTACTCTCCACCGACCTCCCAACAACTCCTCACCGCATCCTCTTCGCAACCTCGACCCCCTCTTCTACTCCCGTCCATTCCCGTATTCTCTGAGCTAGCTTCAATGGGGCAACTGCTCATTAATCTATCACAGCAACTCCCAGTCCAAATAAGAGAAGTCACGGACAACATTCGCAACGAGTTACAACACAAGGTGGACGTCCTGGAAGTAGATATTACGCCACTGCAGGAAGAGATAGACGCAGTCAAAGCCGAAAACCATCAGCTGCAGTCGCAAATTACCCATCTTCAAGCTCAGCTTGCAGAGCAGCAGACAATTGTCAATCAGAGAGATACATCACTGGCAGAGCTCACCGAAAAAGACAAGTTATTAACCGAAACACATGCAGAAGTCAGTCAATTAAAGCTAGACCTGCAGGATAAGGAGGATGCCAGAGTTGCATTAGGAAATTTGCTGGAAGAAACAAGACAAACACTGGACAAAGTGGTACAAAAAGGACAAGAGCAGCACGAGCTGGCGATGAGAACCACTGAGGAACTCCAAAGATTTAAGATAGAATTCGATCAGGTAAACAACATTTTACAGCGAAAACTAACACAAGAAGCTCAGACACAGAAGCTGATAATAGATCTAAAAAGAGAACGCGACGCAGAACTATACACTACCAAAACCAGGAGATTGAACGAAAAGAAAATCAGCTTGAAAATAAGAAAGACAGAGTAATCAATATGTAGAAGCAACTAGAAGAAATGAAGGTCTCAAGAGATGCAGCCCTGTCCAATGAGTTCTACCTACAGGAGGCCTTTTTGCAAACACAGGCCGAGATTTTGCTCACCGAAGCCATAGCTCTAAGCTCTATTAGAATAGATGCGCAATTAATAGAGCCAGATACCCTTAAACAAATGTTAGAAACACTAAAGAAAAAGATCACCCGAACTTTTAGACTAGCCCGGAATATGTACTTAGAAGGAATAGTAGACAAGCAGTAATTTTATATGACATGCGCGTCCGAAGTCCACCGTGCGTGCTAGTGTTAATCGGCCGCCGGATGGGGACATTAATACCGAATCTTGGGTTCGCACGCACGAAAAGTAGTTACACAACAATAGAATTTCTTATATAAAGCAATGCTTAGAGAGACAGAGAGAGAGTCGGAGACGACGAGTTATGGAATCACCAGACTGTTCATCTGGGTGATTGTCTGAGCGATTACTGTAACTTCATTTGTAACTTCTGAGTTTTCTGAGTAATCCATGATCTGGTGGTTTCTATCTATTGTCTGTGTC
>CM035422.1:178324303-178339303 GCA_020310875.1 Ceratopteris richardii | reverse complement strand
GTAACAATGCACGCCCAAAAGTCTTGAGCCATGTTAGCTTCATCATTCTTTCCATTTGCTGAATTTCGAGCGATAGGTATGCAAGATTCCTTCTTCTTTTCATTGTGCTTAGCAAGCTTTATACACTCCTCAAAAGTATGACTAGCCTTTTGACAATATAGTCATGCTCTCAAGTCGATTTGCACTATTAAAAGTGTGCACACATCATGACATGAAAATTGAAACTTAAGAAGGAGCTCAATGTGCTCTAATACCATTGTTGGGCGTGTGTAGAAGTGCGAGAGACACACAAGAAGCACACACAAGGAGCAAAAATGCAACAAGACACACATAGAAGATAGATGGCTGGAATAGCTCTCTCTATTGATGATGATCAGAACTGAAGTAAGAGCTGAATAATATCCCTAAGTACAAAGTACCATCACATATGAGAGTATCAAGTATGTGTTAAGATGGGGAAAAGTTCTCTAGCTAGCACTAGAGTAAAAACTGCCCATGTATAGGGAAATGGTTCACATCAAAGCTACTTGAGGAACACATAAGTGTAGCAATAAGGTAATGTTTCCAAATTTTTAAAGCATGCACAATAGATAGAAGCTCCTTATCATATGTACTATAATTCTCCTCAGAACGTTTACGTTTCCTACTTTCAAAAGCAATGAAATGATCATTTTGTATTAATAAGGCATCTATACATAAACCACTATCATCTGTAAGTACATGGAAAGGTTGTGCAAAATCTGGTAATTGAAAAACAAGTGCATGAGAAAGTGCATGTTTGACTTTTCAAAAGGTTGTTATTGTGATAATCCCCATGCAAATTTTAACCTTTTCTTCAATAATAATGTGAGTGGAAGTGCTAAACAAGAAAAACCTTTTACAAGCTTCCTATAAAAAGTACCTAACCGTAGAAAAGAGCGTACGTGATTCACAGATTCAGGTACAGTCCATTCTTCATTTACTTTAATTTTCTTTGGATCTACATGAATGCCTTGACTAGAAACAATACGGCCTAAATAATCTAATCATTTTTGGAAGAAATAACTCTTTTCACCATTGACATAAAGTTTGTTTTTGCATAAAAAATTAAAGACAATTGCTAAATGATTTTCATGGTCATTATCATTCTCACTATAGACACGTATATCATCAACAAAAACTAGAACAAAAGCTTGGTAATCAAGAAAAATGTTATTCATTATACGTGCAAATGTAGCAAGTGCATTGGTGAGTCCAAAAGGCATTACCATTAATTCAAAGTGACCAGTCTGAGTTCTAAAGGGAGTCTTTTAAATGCCATTTTGTGTCATTGGTATCTGATGAGAACCTGATTTAAGACCAATTTTGGTGAAGACATGTGCTCCACGAAGTTTATCTAGCAAAACATCTATCCTAGGAATAGGATATCTATTATTAATTGTGAATCTATTGAGCACTCTATAGTGAATGGACATCCTATAAGTCTTGTTCTTCTTCTCTACTAAAAGTAGAAAAGGCATACCAAGTATAACATCAAAGGACTACAAAGGAGCAATTAAGAATATGCATTCATCTACAGATGGACCTATACAAATTTGAATCTTATGCACTTCACTTGTAAAATTATATCTATTTCTTTGAAATGTAGCCTTAAATTTATACATTGAAAGAAGTGTTTAATTGGAGATCTTGAACAAGTGTATGAGAAATAAAATCCTCTGAAATACCATTATCATGGAGAATATTAAAAAAATATACCTTCAATAGTACCTTTCATGCAAAGTAAAGAATGAATAGAAATTATGTTACCCAAGATACTTAGGTCCTTTTTCAATGCTTCATCAATCCAATCAGGTTGAGTGTCTTTAAGAATTACGTCATGTTGTGTACTTGAGCTTGACATGCTTCATGTCATTAGTTCGGAACCTACATTTAGTTTTAGTATGACCAAGCTTACCACAATGCCAGCAAGTGATATGGGGCTTGTTTTGTTGAACATCCATCATAGTAGTTTGAAGGGTTGGAGGTTTGGTAGGGTGTAAGGGGGCTGGCTTGTGAATGGGTGTGGGTGTGAAATCAGATTGAGGAGAGTGCTCAAAACTAGCCTAAGGGGAAGAAGAAGTAGTGAAAGGATGCTTGAAAGGAAAATTGGGCTTGACGGGTTGTTGTCATTGACACGTTTGTTGTAAGCGAATGGACTTGGTGATAGATTGGAACTCATTCTCAACATCATGTGCAAATGAAAAAGCTTCATAGAGGGTCATGTGACATAGAGTGTTGAGCTTTGCTTAGATTCCCATCTCCAAACTATCTTCATACTTCCGTTGCAAGGTATCTTTAGGAATTTTCTCAAGCAAACGAATAAGTGGTGTTCATTTCCAAAAACGTTCGTGTAGGTAGAAAGAGTATCTCCATCTTTCCATCCAAATGTTTTCCATGATCCATGCAGAACTAAGGAGGAAAGAAGGACTTCTTGATCTTTTCTTTAAATGAGATCCATATGGTGGGCTGGTCGGTGCTATGTGGACAAACATTCCACCATAATTCGGCCTTACCCACCAAATAATTAATAAGAAACTTCACTTTTTTAAGTTTTAGAATACGATTCATCAAAATAAAAATTGTCAAATTCGGGTAGCCTTGGAACAAAAGATCAGCTATCCTAATTTGAGAATCAAAACCTAGGACTAAGCATGTGAAAAGAATTTTAACAATAGTGTATATTTAAAATAATAATAATAATAATACATAAATAAATAAAGTGAATGAGTGTTCGATAAATAAATAAATCAATCAATAAATAAAGGGAAAAGAGTGTTAAATAAAATAAATAAATAATTAAATATATAAGATGAATAGAGTGTTAAAAGTTATGTTAAATATTAATGAAAAGGAATGGGGTATCAATGAGTGAAAATAGGCTAGTGGTTGAACCTTATCTCTTGGAAGTATGAGGTTGTGGGATCAAATCCTCCACATGCTAAATAAGGAACTAAGTAGACTAACTAAAGAGCTAAGTAAGCTAACTAGGGAGATAACAAAGAAATTATTGCCACTCATAAGTTAGAATTTGTTCACACATAGTCAACAAAACGAAAGGGAATCAAAGTGAACCAAGAGAACCATGAGTGCAAGAGAAGCCAAAGATGCCAAAGTTATGCCTTAGTTCTATGCCTTAGTCGATGCCTTGGAGTAACCGAGTGATAACTGAATTGATAAAAGAATCGATAAGCAAACTTGATAAACTAATTTGATAACCGAACTGAACTTGAATAGTACTCAGTGAGCACAGTGCGCATAGGGGGTACAGTGGGTACAGTGAGCATAGTGAGCACAGTGAGCATAGGGGGTATAGTGGGTATAGTGAGTATAGTGAGCATACTGAGCACAGGGGGTATAGGGAGTACAGAGAGCACTGTGAGCAGAGGGGGTCAAGGAGTATAGGAAGTACTGGGAGCATAGTGCAAGGTGGTGAACCAAGAACAAATGAACTTGATAAAAAAAAAACCTAGACGAGATGGTTGAGACGGATGCCAAATCACGAAACCAATAGATGCTACAAATCACAACCGGATGTTGAGAAACCACCTCCCTAGATGGACCTTGGCTCTCATATCACTGTTGGTTGGAACTCATAGACGCACATATGTAGAGGATAGTACAGAAATGAAATCACACAAAAATACTTAGAGAATAGAAAGACATAAGAGAATTGATAGCAAATTGGGTACAATCTCCCCCCACATACTCTGATGGATGAGTCTATCAAAACATGTATATTTATAGGTATTTTTCATTACATCCTAAATAGAAGATACATGAGGGTGGCACTTCAAAAAGCGTGCATTTATGAAAATTTTCTGTATTTACAAAATTTTCACTTTTCAAGCGATCTAGTATTTTTGTAAAAACATCACTTTCTAAAGAAATCTATTAGTTCTACAAAAAACAACTAAAATACTCTTCTAAATAATCTTCTAAATATCTTCAAAAATATCTCAATAAGTCCATGCATGTTCACACACTCATGAGTCATCATCTACTAAATCAAAATGCAAATCACATTAAAACCCTCAAGAAATTAAAATCCATATAACATTTCATTATTCCATAAAATATAACACACTTTAAGCCTCCAATATTCATCTGCTTAGCGACCATCAATGCCACCAACTGCTCAAAATCTAGAAGAGTATCTTTGACATACACTAATGTTGTAAAAGCTTTCCACCTCTCATCATCCTTCAGCCCATTTAAGGTATATGCGACTAGGTCATCATCATCTATGTGACAATCCATACAATCCAATGCATCATTGACCTCTTTGATCTTCATTATGTAGTCATTTATGTTGCTCCTAGGGATTTTCCTCAAGTTGTTGAGTTCATTCTTCGATTGAATCTTCCTAGCTTTAGCTGAAGTAGAGAAGAGTCTCTCTAGAGTTTCCCATACTTTCATGGAAGTATCTAAGTCTTGTATATGCCCAATCATGGCATTGCTAATGTGTCGTGAAAGTATGAAGATGACTCTCTTATCACTTTCATTCCACTCTTTGATGCTCCTTAATTGATCAAGAGTTGGATTCTCTCTCAATCTAGGTCTTGCATCTCTACCACTAATGAGAACGCATAATACTTTTCCCATGATATAATTAGATATCCTAAACTTCCATGGTTAATAATTATTCTTATCCAACTTCTAGATTTGAGTGTTATATTCTAACATGGTGAGTTCTAATGCTCTCTTCTATATCATTTTGATGTAGAGGAAATAAATAATAACATGAAATTTACCTATGGTCTTCAGGATGTATCAAATAGATGAGGCTTTTGTCCTCCTGCATTAGTAGGCTCCCCTTTGCTTGGTATCTGCCTTTGAGCTTGATCCAAAAGCTCTCCTTCCCTCAAACACCTTAAAAGTCTTCTCTAGGTTCTCTTGAATGCTTCATATATGTGGAGTATCTCTCATATCACTGTCGAGAGATTTTGGAGCTTTCCTATGCAACCATGAAGCAATGGTGGCCTCACATGCACTTTCACAGAACCTCCATTTATGAAAACAATGGAATCTCAGATTATGAAGAGTGAATCCAATACTTTTTGCACACATAAACTTGACTCTAATACCTTGCCAATGCAAGTTAGCTGACTTAAAATTGTTACTCCTACTTGGAGAACCAGTCTCTCCAAGACATACAACTTATGGTCTTCACTAGCTATACATAGATAAACACCTGCTCATTCCTAAATATGGTTCTCTTGGATTATGCACACAAATGACACTAGATTTGAACCAACTTTAGAAGACTTGACTAGATTTCAAAAACCAAAGATTACAAAGAGTGCATGAGATATGAATAAGGAACTTTGTTCAACACTTAGAGCAATCTAGAGCACTGATACAAAAATCTATGTGCTAGCTATGGCTTCACAAACTTTATTCAAATCACCCAAGCAAGCAAGGAGAGAGCTTGCTTAGCTTAGGGGCCTACTAGATTGCTTTCCAACACTCTCTAAGAGCACAAACATACATAGGATCTCCAATTCCAAGTTTATTTTGTGTAGATATAGAGATGGAAAGATTGCCTATAAGTTAGGAATCATTTTACTTAAATTATAGGCAATTACTCAAATCTAGGTGTGATTCAAATTTTGGTTCTTGAGGGGAGAATTCAATTTCAAATTGAGTCATGATATCTCGTGCTTGAAAGCTTGCTCCATGATGCATCCATCTGAGTGTCAAATTTAGACTAAGTTTGAAGCTTGTATGTCAATAGGATAGGCTTTTTGTTATAAAGATGGGCCCCACAAAAGTGCAATATAACATGCAACCATGAAGGATAGGCAGAAATATTTTGTTCCATATGGCTCGTATGAAATGGGATGAAATATGATAGGCAAACAAAATAGGGCTGAAATGAATTTTAGCTTTAGCTCGTTATTGTTGGTTTGACATGACCAAGATGCATAAGGTATAAATGTAAGCGGACAAGAAACTAAGAGACATGATTAGACTAATTCAATCGTGTAGGAATTCTCTCCCGTTCGTAGCTCCTCTCTCACCGGCAGTTGAAACACTCCAAGGGCGATAAATGACCATTATCTCCTCGATTTCATATCTAAGGGCGATAAATGACCATTATGTTCTCTCAAGTGAGAAACACTCTCACAGTGTGTTCCTTATGGAAGAATTGGAACAAGGCCAAACAGTTCATCAGAATCAGCAATGACTGGAAGTGGGCAGCTGGCATAAGACAAAATGACTCTATTTGGTTCCCGATCAGTGGCATTCGGGGAGTGGAATCTTGGAACCTCCAAACTACAAGGCGGTTATGGAACAAGGGGTTCAAACAGTGGAAACAGCTCTGGAAACAAGAGACCAGCCAGTGGATTAGGTTCGAAGATTTGGATCCGAGAATTAGCGTTACCTTTGAGGAATGGACTCTTCTTCAAAGCAGGTGTTTAGCCTGGGACCGCTCAACTACCCGCCTTCTATGCGGTCAGGATCTTCCTTGCTCGGAGGGCCTCAAATGGAGCAATGGTAAGAAGCTTTCCGGAATCCCAAACTTCAAAGGGGATTTGGATGTTCACCACACCCTTAACAAGAGGTGGTGCCTTACTTGGACCAAACTTCGGTGGGAGCTAAAATTCATGTCTCTTTGGCACCCCCTAATTGAGGTCAAAAAGTCCGTTCTCATGTGGCAGGTCTTGCATAAGGGAATCTGGACCAATGCAAGGGCTAACAAAATCTGTGGTGTGCCGCCATGGTGCAAGCGTTGTCATCGGTGCATCGAAGATTTAGCCCACCTGTTCTTCGACTGCCCCAAGTCCCATGTTATCTGGCATCACGTATACCGCGTTTTGAGACTAACGAGTCAAATCAACTGGCAACAAGTGATGTTGGGTGAGGCGATCGGATGCTCATCAAGGCTATGGAATGCCATTAGAGGTGAGGCTCTCTGGAAGATTTGGAGAGAGCGCTGTGCCGTCAATTTCGGCCAAACTCCCAAGGAATGGTCGATCGAGAAATCCTTGTTTCTCCTTGGTAAAAGAATCTCCCGAGTCAAGAGATCACCACCGTTTAGACATCACTGTATTTATCTCCTCGAAAACAACAAGTTGAAACCCAAATGGGTCCCACATGAGGGTGATGGTAATGTTATCCGCCTCATTTGTAATGCCCTGTAGCTTGCCATACTCCTCCCCTGCGTTGTGGGATTTGGGGGGTCCCATGGGCACTAGTCCCATTCACTTGTAACTTTTTCTCTTTAATATAATTAAAGTCCGGGAGATTAGGCTAAGGCCGAACTTCCTTTATAAAAAAAAAAATAAAAAAAAAAAAAAGAAACACTCTCACACAGAGCTGGCGAAAAAGTTGATCACAAGGTATTTCACGGTTTAGTCTCTCTCTCTCTCTCTCTCTCTCTCTCTAAACATGTTCTCTTCTCCTCGACTCCAGAACGATCAGCGGAAGTGCGTAAGATGAGTACTGTGAAATGTGATAAAGAAAAGAGAATGAAACAATGCCATAGCATGCATTTTTTCGTCACAGAACACCTAACTGAACGATGATGCGGACAAACATGCCTCCATGTTATGGCAAATGATGATTTACTATCACTGTGCATCACATGATGTATCTGCTGTTTTTTCCTGGAATCGGCTTTATTGTTTTCTCTGGCGATCAATGTTGCACTCCCGCAGTTACGCATGTGCATATTCTACATTGGAAGAGATGGGCAGGGAGATTCATAGCGGAGGAAGATAAATGAAAAAAAAAAAATCAAGAAGTTCCGTATGGCACTCAAATGCAAGCGGAACAGATGAAGTCGATGCAGGCATCGTCTTCGGTGGACAAGCAAAGCACACAGGTGGCATAAATGTAAGCGGACATGATATCAATTCTGAAGGAATTCTCTCCAGCTTGTAGCTCCTCTCTGATCGGCAGTTGAAACACTCCATAACACGCATTATCTCCTCGATTTCAACTCTTAGGGTGATAAATGACCATTATGTTCTCTCAAGTGATAAACACTCTCACGCAAAGCCGGAAAACGGGTTGATCACAAGGTATTTCACGGTTTACTCTTTCTCTCTCTCTCTCTCTCTCTCTCTCTCTCTCTCTCTCTCTCTCTCTCTCACGATCAGCGGCAGTGCGTAAGATGAGTACTCTGAAATAAGATAAAGAAAAGGGAGTGAAACAATGCCATCGCATGCATCTTTTCGTCACAGAAAACCTAATCGAAACATGATGCGGACAAACATGCCTCCCTGTTATGGAAAGTGATTCTTTACTATCACTGTGCATCACATGATGTATCTGCTGTTTTCCTGGAATCGGCTTTATTGTTTTCTCTGGAAGTTCCGTATGGCACACAAATGCAACCGGAGCAGATGAGGTCGATGTAGGCATCGCCTTCGGTGGAGAAGCAAAGCACATAGGTGGTCCATTGGATTGTTTCTTTTCGTGGTTCTCTGATGAACACATGAATTTTTCCGTTGGGCAATGGATTGCACTTCGGAGGAAGGCAAATAGATCTTGTAGCTGTCAGACAGGCATCCTTGAGAGTAACGTGCACAATGAATGGCACATGTCATTCAAGTGAGAGACAGAGGTGGATTACGTTGTGCCTTTGGATTTATTTTTTTTGGGTGGGAGATGGAACACACGTTTCAAGCTTGTTACGTCATGGTTTTTGCATGTCTTTTCACGGTTTTACTCCATCCGTATCTGGAATTGGAATCCTCAAGTTGTAGTTGTAGTCTTCAAAATGGATGTTCCAAAATTTTTAGACCACTCTTTTACTATTAGTTCTATTTCATCGAACAAGGTGAAATATGATGCACGAGAATTAATTTCATGTGCAAAATACACAGGAAATGACCATACTTCGTGTGGAGGATACAGAGAAAATGAGCATACACAGAAGATGAGAATTAATTTCATGTGGAAATACACAGAAAATGAGCATAATTCATGTGGAAAATACACAGAAAATGAGAATTAATTTCATGTGGAAAATACACAGAAAATGAGCATACTTCGTGTGGAAAACACACAGAAAATGAGCATACACAAAAAATGAGAATTAATTTCATGGGGAAGATACACAGGAAATTAACACTTACATATTTTTATTGCTTGAAAAGGATCACATGGCAATGCTTCATTATTTCTTTTAGTCAAACAGTGCTTCTTGATTTCTTTTAACAAGGATTATATTGCTTGTAAATTCTGAATCTACTTTTGCTTGCGGTAAATAATGATTAAATCTCTTTACATTGTTAGTTGAAAAAACTGTCACATGACAAAATTCCTGGGGGGGGGGGGGGGGGGGGGGGGGGGGGGGGGGATCATGCCTGAGCACTTTTGGAAAAATTGTCCATGGAAGAATCTTAAATCGCATCATTTCAGTTCTCCGATCACTCGCCAGGACGGAAATGGAATCATAGAACAAAAAGAATATATGCTAATGTTGAATCCAACCGATGGATTGTCACATGAAACTACTTATCTAAAACGGTCGGGACCGAAATATTCCATAATGAGGTTCAAGCATTCACATAGAAAAGCAAAGTGTGCATATTGTACTTATTTGGTATTGTTTATTTTGGAATACGTTTGTTATAATTTTATTTTTAAAATTAAAATTAAGTATTAAAAGAAAACTGTTTCTGATAACTAGATAACGTCAGAAAACCTTTTTGACAAAATAGTCCAAGAACAGAAAAATGGAATGTACTTTTGTTGAATTTCCGCCACAATATGTCGTAAACATGAAATTTCCGCCAGAATGCAGAAAAACATGTACTTTTGTTGTAGAGATTTGGCCCTTCTCAATCTCGTGAACATGAAAAGCAAATACATGTAAAACGATACTCTTCGTGAAGATTTATGGAATCATAGAACGATACTCTGAACACTTCGGAAAAGATGCCTCACGGTTAGACTTCCGATACATCAAGAAGTCGAATAGAAATAATGAATAATATCTCAATGGTCCTTGAATTTGAGAATCAGAAAGCATATATATATATATATATATATATATATATATATATATATATATATATATATATATATATATATATATATATATATACATGCACACGCGCACACACATACTCGTGTGTGTATATCTTATGCAATATTAATAAATATAACACGTACAATGTAATGCTAATTACATACATTTTCACACACATACGGGAATACTTATGCAAATGAAATCAGATGCTTCCACATTTCTCTTCTAGAGTTGCACCCAAAAAAATTATTACCAAAGTTATCATATGTTACACATTTGAGACGTTACATTATTCATATAGTCCTGATAGAGATTACTCTACATCTACGTTGAGCTCGTTATCTTGTAATATTAGAATGGTTACAACTAAGATGTTTCACATATACTAGCCACTCATATTAACCTACGAAGCTTGATTCCTGATGATAGCCATGCATATTAACCTACGAACCCTGATTCCTGATAATAACACGGCTTCAATATATTAAACCTCACATTAATTTACTCACCACCAAAATATTAAATAGAATACATGTATTCATTGTGTTTACTAGACTCCTGAACTATACTAAGGCCATTTACAGGAATATCTCTAATATATTTTTGAGAATGCAATGTGTACCAAGTGCACTCATCACATTGTTAGTCAAGCAACTCCATTCGCTTGTCAAATGGCAGATGTGACGATTTACCTAAAACATTCTGGAAAATCATGCACGTAAAAGCACATTGCTTACCACTTGGATACTTTTGTAAATTTGGCTTTTATATATACACTCTTGTTAGTTGATATTTTCAGTTATATAATTTTCTCCCTCTCTTAAGTCGTGCTGCTGCTAGATATTGTGTGGATAAGTGAAATTTCTCTCTCAATCACACATGTTAAGGTATATCCATTGAGAGGGATATTAAGAAAATGGCCTCTTATTGTTATACTCTATCCGATAATGGAATGTTAAATGGATTTTAATGTGTGGATCATGTCTTTAATGTGATTGTGTTTTGACATAGCAGTTGAAGAATCATGAGGGCTTGGATGCACATGCATTTATTCACATATTTTTGAAGATATTTAGAAGTTAGTATTTTATATATTTTTTGTAAAAATACTATATATCTTAGAAAGAGACATTTTTCTAAGAATAGTAGATCACTTAAAAAAGGGATGATTTGTAAATAAAGCAGATTTCTCATAAATGCATGCTTTTAGAAGCACTACCCTCATGTATCTTCTATTCAAGGCCTAATGAAAATAACCTATAAATACACATACTCTGATAGAATTGTCCATCGGAGTATTTGGGGGGATGTTGTACCCAATCTTGTGTTTAGTCTCTTGTTTCTCTCTATTGTGTGTGTGCTTTTGTGAGATTTTGTTTTTTGTACTATCTTTACATATGTGTGTGTGCAAGATCAGATGAATACTGATATGAGAGTCTCCACACATTGGCACGTTCGACAATTGTTTTGATTTTTTTATTATTATCCGATCTAGGTTTGCGTTTGTCAATTCATGCTTTTTTCTTATCAATGTCTTGTTCAATTTTTGTTTTAAATCTGTGTTTTGTCCTGTGCACAGTGCGCACTGTCACACTATGCTCATTGTACTCATTGTGCTCACTGTGCAGTGTTCACTCTATGAGTTTCAATTCAGTTTGTTTTATAAATCGGTTTTATAGATTTGGTTATGAATTATGTTATTCCTACGGCTTACTCCTCGGAGGGGAGAACACTTCTGGAAAACTTTCCATGAAAGAATCTTAAATGTCCACATGGTTCGTTGGAATTTTTCTTATGCACTATGATCGCATTATTTCAGTTCTCCGGTCACTCGCCAGGATGGAAATGGAGTCATAGAACAAAAAGATTGTATCCTAATCTTTTATTCAACAGATAGATTCTCACATGAATTGCGTATCTAAAAAGTTTGGGACAGAAATATTCAATAATGAGGTTCAAACATTCACATAGAAAAGTAAAGTATGCATGTACTTTATTTTGGAATTGTTTGTTGTAATTTTATTTTAAAATTTGAAATAAGTAAAATAAATGTTTCTGATAACTAGAGAACGTCAGAAAACTGTTTCGACAAAATGTCCTAAACTATGCTATAGAGATTTGGCCTTCTTAATCTCGTGAATATGAAAAGCAAATACATTAGTTTTTCTTCGTGAAGATTTATGAAATCATAATAACGAAACTCTATCCTGTTCATTAGTTAAGAAGAGCACTTCAGAAGAGATGACTCAGAACTTGTATTAAATAAATAAAAAGCGCAAGTGAAGCGAAGTAGTGCCCACAGGATCCCTCAAGTCCCAGAGAGCAGAAGTAGATCTTATAGAGATTAGATAGCATTACAAAGAAGGTTAATGACCGTCATGCAGTTGGGCTCACGATTGAACTTCAGATACATGAACCGAATAAAAATAATGAAAAATATCTCGATGATCCTTGAATTTAAGAATGTGAAAGTATAAATGATATATATATATATATATATATATATATATATATATATATATATATATATATATATATATATATATATATATATACACGCACATACGCATACTCGTGTGTATAAATTATATCTTATGTAATACATACAAATGTAACATTCTACTTACGCTCCATCATCTTTTATATATTATATCTTATGCAATATATATAAATATAACACCGTTACATTGTAATGCTAATAACATACATTTTCACGCTCATATTGGAATACTTATGCAAATGCTTATATGAATATTCATGTTGTGAAAGTAGATACTCATACATATCAATATTCATGTTGTGAAATTAGATACTCATACATATGCTACAGTATTCATATAGTCCTAATAGAGAGTATACTACATATGCTTTGAGCTCGTTATCTTCTAAAAATAGAATAGTAACTAAAATAAGGATCGTCTATGAATATGGATTTACACACATTAATTTACACACCACGAAATAAGGATCATCTATGAATATGAATCTGCACACACGAATTTAAAGCTCACATTAACTTACACAACACGAAAATATGAAAAAGAATACATCTATGAGCCATTGTGTTCACTAAACTCCTGAAATATACTACGGCCATTTACAAGAATATCTTTTTCTGCTTTGTTATTTTTCTCCCTCCCATTTTTTTTTATTCTGCAAAATTTTTTATCTAGATTTAAAGTACAAAATGTAAAATGCAACGTTTACCAAGTGTACTCATCACACTCTTAGTCAAGCAACTCCGTTCGCTTGTGAAAATATAGATGTGATGATTTACCTAAAACATTCTGAAAATGCATGCGCCTAAAAGCTTGCATACTTTTCTAAGATCGGCTTTTATATATATGCTCTTCTTATTTAATATTTTTAATTATATAATTTTTGTCCTCTCTTAAGTTGTGCTGCTGCTAGATACTCTTTAATATTTTTAATTATATAATTTTTGTCCTCTCTTAAGTTGTGCTGCTGCTAGATACTCTGTGGATAAGTAGAATTCCTCTCTTAATTACACATGTTAAGGTATATCCATTGAGAGGGGCATTACGAAAATGGCCTCTAACTATTATATTTTTTGGAATAATAGAATGTTAAATGAATTTTAATATTTTAAGGTTTTTAATGTGATTTTGTTTTGAGTTAGCAGTTGAAGAGTCATGAGGCTTGAACGTACATGGATTTATTCAAATAATTTTGAAGATATTTAGAAGATAGTATTTTATATATTCTTTTGTAAAAATAGTAGATCGCTTAGAAAATGACATTTTTGTAAAAATAATAGGTCGTTTGGAAAATGATGAGCTGTAAATAAAGCAGATTTTCTATAAATGCACGCTTTTCAAAGCACTACCCTCATATATCTTCTCTTCAAGATGTAATAAAAAATACATATAATTGCACATACTCTGATAGACTTGTCCACCAGAGTATGTAGAGGGAGATTCTATCCAATCTGGTATTTGGTCTCTTGTCACTCTCTATTCTGTGTGTTCTTTTGTGTGATTTTTTTCTGTACTACTCTACGTATGTGTGTTTGCAAGATCTAGTCAGCAGTGGTATGAAAGCTTGCACAAGTCTACAAAGGTGTACTTCTTGATGACCGTTCCTAATTCCGTACCTATTTCTTTTCATTTATTCTCGTCTGATCCAAATTCGTGTCTGTCAATTCTGTGGAAAATGCATAGCAAATTAATACTTACATATTTTTATTGCTTGAAAAGGATCACATGGACATGCTTCATTATTTCCTTTAATCAGACAATGCTTCATTATTTCTTTTAACAACGCTTTTCTTCCAGTAAATAATGATTAGATCTCTTTACATTGTTAGTTGAAAAAACTGTCACATCACAAAATTCATAAGAGGGGAGATAATGCCTGCACAATTTGGAAAATTTGTCCATGAAGAATCTTAAATTTGTCAAAATTTGTCGCGAAGACGGAAATGGAATCATAGAACAAAAAAAATATTCAACAGATAGATTGTCACATCAAAGTACTTATCTAAAAAAGTCAAGACAGAAATGTTCCATAATGAGGTTCAAGCATTCACATAAAAAAGTAAAGTCTGCATGTACTTATTTGGTATTGTTTATTTTGGAATATTCTTTTTGTAATTTTATTCTAAAAATTGAAATAAGAAAAAAAAAGTTTCTGATACGTAGAGAACGTCAGAAAATCTTTTTGACAAAATAGTCCAAAAACAAACTTCGGATGTTCATGCAGAAAAATAGAATGCACATTCGTTGAATTTCCGCCACAATATATACAAATATAACATTCCTACTTACGCTCCTTCATTTATATAAATTATATCTTATGCAATATATATAAATATAACACGTACATTGTAATGCTAATTACATACACTTTCACACACATACGGGAATACTTATGCAAATGCTTATATGAATATTCATGTTCTAAATTTAGATACTCATACATGTTCTAACTGGCTATCTATCTCTCTATATATTTGTCTGTCTATATGGCTATCT
>CM035422.1:178304303-178319303 GCA_020310875.1 Ceratopteris richardii | reverse complement strand
AACGTGGGATAAAACACTAGTGTACACTGTCGTATACACCTCAACAAAATGGAGTTGCTGAACGAAAGATCAGGTCACTCATGGAGATGGCGAGGTGCATGGTCAAGAGTCAGGCTTTACCACATAGTTTCTGGCTTCAGGCTGTCATGTGTGCAGCATATGTACTGAACAAGTGTCCCACTAAAGCACTGCAGCCTATCACTCCATATGAGGCTTGGCATGACCGCAAGCCATCTGTTGCTCATCTGCGTTGTCGCAAGTTTTCAAGGAAAGGAGGTAACCAGTGTGAGGCGAATAAAAAAAAGTGTTTGTCTTAGACTTTAATCGGTTGTATATTTCATTTGTGCCACTATAGTTTCCAATTTTGACAAGCAAATCGTGTCAATAAGCAAATCGCACTAGCCTAATTTGCTGAAACCTCATTGCATTAATTGGCGCATCTGGTTTCCATTGAAACAAGCATTCCGCTTTGATAGGAGTTGGCACCTAAGTGTACGCAAGTTGTTGATAAGGGATGAAATTGGTTGTTAGCTTAACTGATGTTTGAGGGCTTATGTCAAGTTTGAAGATTAAACCTTTTCCTTATTCAATTTTTCGCTTTAGTTCTATCATCAACTAAGAAGGCATTGTGTTTCTAAAACAAAAAAATAATTCTAATTAGAGTCCACAAATGATCTTGTTGATGTATCTCGGCAGATTTCGTGAGTTCTTCAATGCCATGTTTCTTCCTTTAGATTTAAAAACCTTTTATTAATTACACAGAACTTGTTTTCCATTAATTCGTTTTTCTCACAAATTTCATTTATAAAAGACATTCATGTTTGCTGTCACTCTCATATCACTCCTAGTTTGTGAACAAAGGTACAACGCAAGTACAAACCACACTCCTTCACTAATTAAATGCAAACTTAAAGACAACCTATTTTCTATACTACATAGACTGTTCCTTTTATTTATATATATATATTTTTTTAAATATATTAAAACTTTCGCATCAACACGTTACTCCAAATCATAGAAAATATACAAATATCCAAAGATCAAATCATACATTTGTTTTCAGTGAACATAATTATTTAATCGCTGCTCTATCGTTATTGGCACAGTTCACCCTATAAGCAGATATTTATGAATAGATGGTGATGGAGGCGATCAATTCTTACTCGTATCAATGTAAAAAAAACCGACATGCTTCTATCCTCATACGATCTGTTGTATCGCCTTTAACAAAGAAGGTTATTTTTGTTCAATGAAAAAAACCGTGCAAAACCGTACTAAAGTTCACTACAATTACGATATTAACACACATTATTGACAGGACAAAGTGCATCAGTACACATACATAAGTAAGATCGAGGAAAGGAAATCCTAAGATATGAATAGTGTTCTTATGATTGTAAGTAAAGCAGCCAAAGGTTTACAGCAAAAAGCCCGTCTCTGATGAATTGAAAAAAACTGTTGGACAACGGAAGTATATCCTTGCTCTGTGAGGTATTCAGAAACGTCTTCTACAAGAATTCCAGTAGCTTCAAACTCTTGCTTTCAAAGTTACATCAGATAATTAAAATAAGTGTTGAATGCATCAGAGTATGCACACGTGCAAAATTTTGAATAAATAAAAAAAACACCCAATCAGATCCTTTTCAATAGTGTCAGAACCAGCAACTATGTACGTCAATCATATTAAGATGTATTTCGCATGCGTTGCTGCACATCATATATTCGAATCATCCGATGTTCATTGACATGTTATGTATATAAAAGAGAGGGGAAGTAACAAAAGAATGACAGATGTAATCAGAATAGTGTATTTGTGAGACTACATAATCTGAAGGATCCTGATATAGGACTACTAAAGATGTTAGGCGTCAGATCATTAAGTTCAGAAATTCATGGACCTCAACACAGTAGAAATGTTGACATGCATAAAGATAAACGCAAGCAAATATAAAGACCTTAAAATCTAGTAGGAGAGTCCATCACCGTAAGATCGAAGCATTGATAAGTCCTTTGTAAATGTAGCAATCATTCACCGTTAACTTGGCCATCAAAGAACAGCATCGCTTTGAATCAGTGCATCAGGAAACATCAGAAGTATAGTGTGCAACAGATCATCCGCCTAGCTTCAGATTTCCAACACCCTTTTGTTTTGTTGGAGACGGCCGTTTTCCTAGCTATCGTCATCATCAACTCATAACAATAGAAGTGTCTTCCATATCTTCCAGTTTTTTCTTTGTTGATATAGAATTCATCTGCGCCTGATTTGATGGCATAATAATCCTCCTTCAGTCCCCACTTCTCATCGCCTCTGACACTCGTACAATAGCTCTCCTCTCTCAGAGATTTCAGTGCCCAATAAAAACGTTACGTTGGCCTCCCTTCTCAATCGCTGAACAATAGCACGATGGGAGTCTTCTCCTCAGATAGCCATCTTCAGCATCATTCCCTCTCTTGTATGCCTCAGAAGCTGCTCCAGGTTTGCCATGTTTTTCCTCTTGTAACCTGTCTGCATCTGGCCCTTAAGAGCTGCAAATGACGCTGAATACAACACTGTTTGCATTCAACACTGTTGAATCATCTCTAGCTATCTTCAGACTTGCACCTTTAACAATTACGAAATCATATTTCACTTTTCAAGCTTTATAAGCCTTCTATTACCCAGAAAGAGTTGAGATCACTCTTCCAATACCCATGAATGTCTGCCTCGCTCTGATCTGCGTAAGTGATGATATGCTTCCGTGTTTGGAAACAGGTTTCTTAAATCATAGAATTGGCCATGAATCTCCCCACAAAACAGTTACGGAACTCTTCACAGGTTGAACGTTCCTTACTTCAGTATATGCGAGGGCTAGTCCTCTCCTCGTTTCCGTTTTTCTCTAACAACAGTAGTCAGAACATTTTTTCGAATTCTGCCTTATTCCCCCCTTTTGGAGCCTGTCCCTTCTCGAAAAATTACCCATGGTAGAAGCTCCGCGCGGCCAGACATTCCTCTCCTTCCCGTGTCTTTTCACGTGCTGCTGCCTCCTTCTCCCTACTCGGACACTTCCTTCCATAGTGGTCCACCAAACCCACGTTGCTTTCCTTTTTACCTCTTTATTTTCTCTTTTATTTTACACAACATCGTTACCTTAAAGTTTTATTCAAAAGGGTTTTGAAACACACACACACATTTATAAATTTACGTGCACACAAAATTCAGTACACACTTGTAGAGTTTTATACATACAAACTACACATTTATCTTCGATGCTCACATTAACATTCTTTGGAAGTGCAAGCAAATTTTAAAACTAAGGAATGTGATTCAATCATATGTATGCAAAAAGGTGGATTAAAATCTTGATCAAGGATAGGTATCACCTGATTATCCCTTTGAAGACCTCTTTCCATTTAAATTGGATATTACCTTTATATTTACCTTCAATGGAGCTTTAAAACGGTGTTCCCTACTTGACTATCAAGCTTTAAATTCGAATCTTGACCACATCCACCCCCTCTGAACCTGTGCATCCTCCGGATGCGCCAATCTTGCATACATAACATCAAACACAAGCAAGGATCAAGTAGTCATAGCATATAAACAAGACTTAAAGAAAATTTTAACTTGATGCGTGAAATCTGAAAACACATTGAACTTGGCATACATTAAGAGAAGAGGGTAGACAAAAACATCTCATACAACATATCAGAATACACTAATGCACTTAGACTAGAAATCATATGAGTAAATCGAAAACTTCTTAGCTCTCTCGTTAACTCGACCCGGTCAGATCTAGTAGCCTATCCGAAGCATTTGCATATACCAATCTTCACTAACTCGATTTATGAAACTCGCTTCTGGCTTCCCTATTGATCTTCCATCATCTGAACCCCATCAGACCTTTTCTTATTTTTCTCTTATTTTTGTTCTATTTTTCTTTATTTTCATTCTTTGACCCAGCTCAACCTTCATTTTTTTGTTTATATTTTTATTTATTCTTTTTCTACATGTCGGCCTATGCCAAAATCGGATGCGACTCGTGGACCTGACCACCCGGACAGGTTTAGCCCACCCATCTACCGACCCGACATAGCGCACGATGCACAATGTCAGCCTCATACGAAATCAACGTCAGCTCGTGGCTCTAACCACCCGGTCAGAGTGACTCCACCCGCCTATCAACCCGTATGAGCGCGTAACAACATGTAGGTCAGGCCATACGACACAACTAGCGTCAGCTCGTGGCCCTCATCACCCGACCAGGGTAGTCCCACCCGCCTGCTAGCTTATCGCAGCGCCCAACGGCACATACACGTACACATAAATAGCTGGCTGGTATAAGAATTCTTTTCTCAAGACATAATCTGTCTGAAGATTAGGTCAGATGAGAGATCAAGAGTAGAAGTCGAAGTGTCTCACTCATCAAGTGCTCGTAAACACTACTATATACAGATACTTAGTCTAGGTCTTCCCTTCACCTTCCTAGGTCTTGTTCTCGAAAGTTCTAGTCCATCTTCTAATCTTACTCATATAATCCTGGTCCTTATACATTACATGTAATCTAATTAGTGGCACGAGATTTTTTGTTCTACTTAATTTTTCTTAATTATGCATTTATTTACATGTTATATGCCCAACCCATGTAGTCTTTTCATATGGATATATATATACATACATACACATATATGCATGAGAGAAAAAGAAACTGAAACAATAACATCTCACCAGTATAAAATCAGAAGCCGCTCGAGCTTGTCGCCTTTAATCATTCTTTCTTTAGAAAAAAAACTTGAACTTGGTCATCCTGCATAAATCAGAGGCTTATTTCACACGAATTTATATAAAAATAGTTATTCAAAAGGAAAATATTACCTGGCTTTATTTATATACATTGGTATTCGTTTTCTTGCCGATCTCCGAGGATCTTTCCTGACTTTATTCTTCATAAAAAAAACCCTAACTTGATTCAAAATAGACATTATTTACACATATCTTTAATACAACATTTTAATCTATCTTTAAGACGTCTCACCCCCTTCACGTTCCCTACGGAACAAGGCAAGCTGTTGTAAAAGTTCTGCATATTCTGCTAAGTCCCGACTATATACAAGAAGTGCTGTTGGGTCCACTTCCATATATGACTCACGGTCATCTGAAGTGTCATCTTCTCCATATGTTCGTGCCCTTCGATACCTGAGCACACTTCCTTCATTTGATGATGAGATCAAGGTCTCCCTAGTGATATGATCTTTAACAAACTCTTCTATAGGAATTCTTTCTTCATTTTCAGGTGTAGGGAGCAAGTAAGTTGATATGAAAGAACTATCTAAGGTTCTCCCTTCAGGCACACTCCTTGACGTCTCTCTAAATCTTTCAAGAATGCTACCCTCAGGAATGGATGTATCATTGGAATCTTCACTATCCATTCCAGATCCTAAGATAGTTAAACAGTCCAATCAAACCTAAAAGACTTTCTATTAATAACCTGATCACAAATCTCTGTCAGTACCCTGCAAGGAACAAAAATTAATATTAATAGAAGGTCATGAATAAGTAAAACACATACATTTAATTTATTTGCTGCTTTACTTATTTATTACATCTAGACGGATTCATATCTTGTTATTTGTCTACATGCTTTTATTATATACATATATATATATATATATATATATATACGTGTTTTTATATATATATACATCATCTTACGATATAATTTATTTTAATCATTTTCCTTATTGATGTCTTCATCTTCATCATCTCCACTTCCTTCCTCTTCACTTCCCTCTTCTTCGTCTTCATTTATTATCGTCTCATAATTCTCATTCTCTCTTCTTTTAAAGAGCTTAACTCTCTTTCCAGCGATTAAATCCTTTAACTTGGTCCCATCTAATTCTCTAAGTGAGTATGTTCCATTATCGAAAACTTTACATACCACATAGGGACCAAACCATCTCTTAACCAATTTTCTTCGAGCTTCATATTGAGTATTCAATGAGCCATCATAGACAAGTACCCAGTCTCCTTCCTTCAACCTTTTAGGCCTTAACCTGTGGGACTTGTCAAATGCAACTTTATTTTTCTCTCTAGAAGCTCTAAGCTTAAATGCAGCTTCTTCTACCAGATTTCTTCCTCTCTCTAGTTGAAGAATCCGCACTGCTAGAAGATCTTCTCTTGACACCTCGTCTTCCCAAGGCAAGGAAGTCCACGCTAAAGCATGTGACTCCGTCGGCAAAATAGGTTTTCGACAATACATCAGTTTTGCTGGCATATATCCAGTAGTTCTAGTGTATGTCATCCTGTCTGCCCAAAGGGCAAAGGGAAGGTAATTTGGCCATCTCTTTATTTTCCCCTCACAAGCCTTAGCCAAAGCTTTAATAATTGGTGGATGACCATGCTCAATTTTTCCATTAGCTTCGGGATTGTAAGCAGTGGTGAGCGATAATCGAATTCCATATTTTTTAAAGAAGTCTTTGGCTTCCTGAGCATCAAGCTCACCTTTATCAGCAACTATTTTCTCCACATAACCAAATCTACTAAACACATCTTCTAGTAGAAACTTGCATACATTGCTTGTAGTTTTCGTCCTTAGAGCTCTTCCTTCAACATGATTTGTTAGATCTTCTCTTGCTAACACAATATACCTCATCTGATGCACCCCTAATGGCATTGTAACTAAATCAACAACCCACTTATAGTGAATATTAAGAGGATATGTTGGATGTAATTCATCTCTGTGTCTAACATTGGAGTACATCTGGCAAGGTTTACAAGTGGCTACGTAATTTTGGGTATCCACATACATCCTAGGCCACCAGTATCTTTCCCTTATCTTTTCATAAGTTCCTTGAAAGCCTTTATGACCGGCCCATAGTGAGCTATGCATTTCACGCATAATCCTTCCTCTCGATTCTTCACAACCTACAACTCGCTGGGGCATCTTACCTATTCCAATCTTTTGCTTCCAGAGTAATCCATCTTTCAGGAAATAATTGCTTGACTTTCTTTGAATGGTACGAAATTTTTCTTTGCTCCAACTAAGATCAGGACACTTCATACTTAAATATCTCCCGATTTCCTTCCACTCATTTTCATATTCGTCTTCATTAAATCTTTCTGTTATTCCTATTTGAATCTTGTAAGGTTCTTCTTCTGTCCATCTGTTATCTTCCCCGCTTCCTAAGCTTCTTTGAACTTCTCTTGAAGACTCAGTACAAGTCCCAAGCCTTTCATTTTGACGCTTAGGCTCTTTTCTATTTAGTCCAGTAGATGCTTCATTTAGGCTCAAATTATGTACATGTGAAGCATAAAAGTTCATACCTATCTCTTCATCATTAGAAGTCATCGAATCTTCATTTTCATATATAGCTCGTGATAGCATATCAGCCACCACATTATTCCTTCCAGCTATATGAACAAACTCAGGGTTTAGTGACTTAATGTATGCTATCCATGTTAACATGGCAATGTCTGCAGTGGAACAATTCACGATCATTCCCAACAATGGTAAACTATCTGTTTCCACTACCACATTTGCCCCAATCAGATATTCTTTATCATTCTTTAGTGCAGTCACTATTCCCCAAAGCTCTCGCTTAATTTGAGGGTAACCTCTCTGGCGAACATTTAGAACTTTAGCTCCGAAACGAATTGCATATCTTTTTCCTTCATCATCCTCTTGGCCAATCGCCCAACCTATACCTATCGGACTCGTATCTATGGTGATATAAATTTCTTTATTATCAGTGTAATCAGCCTTTCTAAGCAGTGGAGCTTCTCCAAGTGCCTTCTTTAATTTTCTCACAGCTTGAGTATGGATTTCTTTCCATTGAAATCTTTGCCCTTTCCTAAGCAATTGATAGAGTGGGTCCGCAACATGGGCAAAATGAGGAATCCATACAACATAGAAAACACATGCCCCAAGAAACCTCCTCACTTCAGTGATCGAGGAGCAGACCTCTTTCATGTGTTGAATGGCATCTACTTTCTTTGGACATGGTTTCCTTCCTTTAGGTCCACACAAACTTCCTACAATTAAAACCTCTTGCACTCCAAATACTGATTTTTCAGCAGACAATGTCAAATTAACCTCTTCCAGCCGACTGAGAATGGATTCACAATCAGTTATGTGCTTTTTAACAAAATTCCTACATCCATCCTCATCAAGAGTCTCGTCTCTATCTCTTTCTTCACAGCCTTTAATAGGGACATCGTCAATGAATGGCATAGTCAGATGTGGAATAAAATCCCTAAGAATTTTATGCATACCATTCATCATATGTGCCACCGAGTTCGTGGCGCCTTGCGGCAAAGTGCACATGCGCACAAGCCCAAGTGGTGTCCTCATAGTCGTCAAATCACGGCTTTCGAGAGCTAGCTGGAATTGATCATATCCAGAGTGTAAATCTCCCATTGATTAAATAGATCTTCCTGCAAAGGCTTCTGCATACTCGTCTACAATAGGCCCAGTTCCCATATTTCTAATTGTCACTTTATTCATTGGCTGTAGATCTTGGATAAATCTTAATGACCCATTCTTCTTTGGTACAGTAAACCAACGGTTAGAATAAGGAGCACTTGATGGCTCAAGAATCCCATTCTAATCTTGTCATTCAACAGATCAATTAGCTTTGAAATATGAGCTTTTGGTACCGGAATTGGTCTGAGATTCCAAGGTACATGTGGTATCGTGAAAATTATCATAGGTGTCACCACAGATGGATCTACACATCCAATTTCTTGGGCATTGAAAGAAAAAGCCTTTCCATGCTTGAATAACATCCGAGAGAATACATTCTTCTCTTCTTCACTGAGGAAACCATCTTTCCCCAATTGAATTTGCTCGAGCGTTTCTTTAGTGAATTCATGGCCTATTTTTCTTTTATCTCTGAGAGGTGGCTGAGATTTTGCACCATCCATAAGTTTATTACTATCTTCAGGAAGCGGAACTGCGACTGGCTTTATCTTTTTATCAATTGTTTTGTATTTTGTTTCAACGAAGACTTCTTTACCTGTTTCATCTTGCTCAAACTTTGCTATTTCCTTATACATGGAAATAGAGTGCGTTTGAATCACATAATCACTCCTTTTTCCTTGAATTAACTCTTGCAGATCAAACAGTGTGTCTGCAAAAGATATCTCATCAAAGACTCCGGAGATTTCCTCGTCGAAGTCAAGTACTCTACATCCATAAAAGTTTCTTTGAAGATCTGCTATGTATTGTTTTTCCCACTTTTTTAACTCAGAAAAAACACGAAACTGAAATGAATTTGTCGAAGAAAGTGCTATGAAACTTGATATAAACATATTTACATTCGAGATCTTTTCACTTTTCAAGCTTTCATAGTCCCGACTTATGAAAGCTTCCTTTAAAAACTTTGATCCTCGAATTCTTCAAGAATAGGTCTTGTCCGAAGAGAAGTTCTATTCCTGATATGGTCTACACAAACCGTCATAAATTGGACTGCCTTTTTTCCATCCTTACTACGGATTCGCGCATAGGCCGATCCATCTTCCAACAC
Source organism: Ceratopteris richardii (assembly GCA_020310875.1). NCBI lineage: Eukaryota > Viridiplantae > Streptophyta > Polypodiopsida > Polypodiales > Pteridaceae > Ceratopteris > Ceratopteris richardii. The sequence continues at coordinate 178,309,802 of CM035422.1, read as the reverse complement.
TCTTGTTTCCATTCTTAAGGCAGTAATATATGGCTGCCCTAAAATCAACGAGTAACTAGAATGATCTTGCACGAAAAAATTTTGATAATCACTAACATCTCCAATTGTAACTAGAACCTGCGGGCATGCACCAAACAACTCACCTGGCATCGAGTTCGCAGCCTTAATTCTCCAACCAGGCTGCATGTCTATTGGCCATTTCCCCTTCATGTAGAGATCTTTGGACATCAAGTTAACTTCAGATCCGTGATCAATAAGAGCGACAATTGGAGTGCTAATTTTCTCTAATCTCACCAACGTCTCAGTTGTGGCTCGAGCCCAATGATCTCTAGTATAATAACTCGAAGGAGTTATTTCTGAAGGATTCCGCTCCAAGGATATTTCCTCATGTACGCATGGTTGAACATTAGTCTCAATTGGTTCAAGTACATTTTTTAGCTCTTGTACTTGTGCTTGCACAGTATGAACAGGAGTCTCTTCATCCATTCTTTCAGTCTCTTGCATGTCAGCTATTGGTTGCCGTTTTCTTCTTAAGAGGTCAATTATTACTTCTAAAAATTCTCTTTTTGCTATCCCCAATAACTCACCGAGTGTAAATTTGATTACACTATCGAGCACTCTTTTCTCGAGAACTTGTTTTAGATTTGTGGCTTGCTCTATGTGCGATTTTAGCATATATGAGGGATTTCTCACTCTTCCTTGTCCTTTTCTCACAGGTTGCATTTCTTGATCTTGAGGAGGAATATTATCGTGGGTAGGAACTGGCATCTCAGCAGAAGTAGGAATTTGAACTTGAGTCGGAATTTGATTTGGTTGGATTATTGTCGGTTGTGATGGTGGATCTATTTGAGTGGGTTGGTTTGTTTGTGTTGGTTGATTTTGGTTTGGTATTTGAGGTTGTTCATGTGAAGCTTCCACTTGACGCCTAGTTCTTCTTTTCTCCTCTTCACCCTCATTGGTTCTCCTTCGTTTCTCTTCCACTACTGCTTCATGCTCTACCGAAGAGCATAGATATGTAACAACCGAGAGAGTATCTACAGGATCATTCCATCCACTTACCCCTCGGATTTCATTACTGGCTGTTTTTAAAATTTCATGATGCATCTTTCCGCGATCTAAGGACTTTATCACTTTAGACCACGGTTCTATATCATTATTTTCGTCAATTACCTGACATGCATACGTATGCGATGTTGAAGCAACGTTTTCACATGTGCCAGGGAAGAATATTCTCATGCCTCCCCGACCAAAGTTAATGTTTACCTTTTCTCCAGTCTTAGAGTCATATATCATCTTTTCCTTAACGAATACCAAATTCTTTGCCAATGCTTCTTTGAAGCTCTCACACGAGTATCTGTTATGCTCCAAAGAGTCACACCAAATACATCTTTTAATTTTAGGAGCTTTTGGGTTTTTAGGTGCCGGTGCTTGTAAAGATTGAGATTCAATCATCTGCTTCATACTTTGAATCGTAAGGTCACTAAACTTTTTAAACATATCTTCCATTGTATTAGTGGGCACAATATGCTTTGGTGTTGGTAGGTTTACCTGAGGGTTCTGTACAGGTTGCTGAACAGCGAGCTTGTTCTTCTTGCATATCATCATGCCAGCTCTGCATGAACTTAGACAAAGTTCTTTGCTTTTCTACGTATCCTCTAACAGCTTCGTCCACATTACCCCAGTCTTCGGTAAGACAAGACTCAGTTCCTACCTGTTGTAATTGTGGAAAAATTTCTTCTCGGGCTTTCGAATCTATAGCCCGGAGAAACAAGGATACCTTTTCTTGATCTATAGCCCTCCTATCATAATCAGATAAGTCCGCAAATTGCTCATCAAACTCCCTTTTTATATCTAGAATGGATTGATCTTTTGGTTTATGTATCCACTTTAGAAATGTGGATCTAGTTACTTTATCTTCGTCATCTAGTGCAAACATCCTTGTGAGTATCATCTTGTATTGTGACCATCTTATTTGCCCTTCTACAACTAGTCGAGGTGCATCCACAACTAGTCGGTCACGCAAATGCAATTCTGAAACGTATACAAAATTTTCTATTAATTCTTGGTCACTTAATGGTGTTAGACCCGTACCAAGGTATCGTGCCTCCAATTCATATTCCTTACAAAAACGAGTAACATTTTCACCACTGAAATATCCACTTCTTCTGATTACTCGCTCATGAAATGCCTGGATGGCACTCTGTCTTTTCTCGTCCTGCTGAAAGCGCAAGAGTTGGGTTATAACATCCATCATTGCGTCGCCCATAAATGATCAAGCACAACGAGCTCACTCAACCGCACCACTCTTTAAACTAGGATCAGGATCTCTACACTCTCCTCCTTTCACGTCGGGTTCACCAGGTATGTCGCAAGTTTTCAAGGAAAGGAGGTAACTAGTGTGAGGCGAATAAAAAAAAGTGTTTGTCTTAGACTTTAATCGGTTGTATATTTCATTTGTGCCACTATAGTTTCTAATTTTGACAAGCAAATCGTGTCAATAAGCAAATCGCACTAGCCTAATTTGCTGAAACCTCATTGCATTAATTGGCGCATCTGGTTTCCATTGAAACAAGCATTCCGCTTTGATAGGAGTTGGCACCTAAGTGTACGCAAGTTGTTGATAAGGGATGAAATTGGTTGTTAGCTTAACTGATGTTTGATGGATTATGTCAAGTTTGAAGATTAAACCTTTTCCTTATTCAATTTTTCGCTTTAGTTCTATCATCAACTAAGAAGGCTTTGTGTTTCTAAAAGAAAATAATAATTCTAATTAGAGTACACAAATGATCTTGTTGATGTATCTCGGCAGATTTCGTGAGTTCTTCAATGCCATGTTTCTTCCTTTAGATTTAAAAACCTTTTATTAATTACACAGAACTTGTTTTCCATTAATTCGTTTTTCTCACAAATTTCATTTATAAAAGACATTCATGTTTGCTGTCACTCTCATATCACTCCTAGTTTGTGAACAAAGGTACAACGCAAGTACAAACCACACTCCTTCACTAATTAAATGCAAACTTAAAGACAACCTATTTTGTATACTACATAGACTGTTCCTTTTATTTATATATATATTTTTTTAAATATATTAAAACTTTCGCATCAACACGTTACTCCAAATCATAGAAAATATACAAATATCCAAAGATCAAATCATACATTTGTTTTCAGTGAACAGAATTATTTAATCGTTGCTCTATCGTTATTGGCGCAGTTCACCCTATAAGCAGATATTTATGAATAGATGGTGATGGAGGCGATCAATTCTTACTCGTATCAATGTAAAAAAAACCGACATGCTTCTATCCTCGTACGATCTGTTGTATCGCCTTTAACAAAGAAGGTTATTTTTGTTCAATGAAAAAAACCGTGCAAAACCGTACTAAAGTTCACTACAATTACGATATTAACACACATTATTGACAAGACAACGTGCATCAGTACACATACATAAGTAAGATCGAGGAAAGGAAATCCTAAGATATGAATAGTGTTCTTATGATTGTAAGTAAAGCAGCCAAAGGTTTACAGCAAAAAGCCCGTCTCTGATGAATTGAAAAAAACTATTGGACAACGGAAGTATATCCTTGCTCTGTGAGGTATTCAGAAACATCTTCTACAAGAATTCCAGTAGCTTCAAACTCTTGCTTTCAAAGTTACATCAGATAATTAAAATAAGTGTTGAATGCATCAGAGTATGCACACGTGCAAAATTTTGAATAAATAAAAAAAACACCCAATCAGATCCTTTTCAATAGTGTCAGAACCAGCAACTATGTACGTCAATCATATTAAGATGTATTTCGCATGCGTTGCTGCACATCATATATTCGAATCATCCGATGTTCATTGACATGTTATGTATATAAAAGAGAGGGGAAGTAACAAAAGAATGACAGATGTAATCAGAATAGTGTATTTGTGAGACTACATAATCTGAAGGATCCTGATATAGGACTACTAAAGATGTTAGGCGTCAGATCATTAAGTTCAGAAATTCATGGACCTCAACACAGTAGAAATGTTGACATGCATAAAGATAAACGCAAGAGAATCTAAAGACCTTAAAATCTAGTAGGAGAGTCCATCACCGTAAGATCGAAGCATTGATAAGTCCTTTGTAAATGTAGCAATCATTCACCGTTAACTTGGCCATCAAAGAACAGCATCGCTTTGAATCAGTGCATTAGGAAACATCAGAAGTATAGTGTGCAACAGATCATCCGCCTAGCTTCAGATTTCCAACACCTTTTTGTTTTGTTGGAGACGGCCGTTTGCCTAGCTATCGTCATCATCAACTCATAACAATAGAAGTGTCTTCCATATCTTCCAGTTTTTTCTTTGTTGATATAGAATTCATCTGCGCCTGATTTGATGGCATAATAATCCTCCTTCAGTCCCCACTTCTCATCACCTCTGACACTCGTACGGTAGCTCTCCTCTCTCAAAGATTTCAGTGCCCAATAAAAACGTTATGTTGGCCTCCCTTCTCAATTGCTGAACAATAGCACGATGGGAGTCTTCTCCTCAGATAGCCATCTTCAGCATCATTCCCTCTCTCGTATGCCTGAGAAGCTGCTCCAGGTTTGCCATGTTTTTCCTCTTGTAGCCTGTCTGCATCTGGCCCTTAAGAGCTGCAAATGACGCTGAATACAGCACTGTTTGCATTCAACACTGTTGAATCATCTCCAGCTATCTTCAGACTTGCACCTTTAACAATTACGAAATCATATTTCGCTTTTCAAGCTTTATAAGCCTTCTATTACCCAGAAAGAGTTGAGATCACTCTTCCAATACCCATGAATGTCTGCCTTGCTCTGATCTGCGTAAGTGATGATATGCTTCCGTGTTTGGAAACAGGTTTCTTAAATCATAGAATTGGCCATGAATCTCCCCACAAAACAGTTACGGAACTCTTCACAGGTTGAACGTTCCTTACTTCAGTATATGCGAGGGCTAGTCCTCTCCTCGTTTCCGTTTTTCTCTAACAACAGTAGTCAGAACATTTTTTGAATTCTGCCTTATTCCCCCCTTTTGGAGCCTGTCCCTTCTCGAAAAATTACCCATGGTAGAAGCTCCGCGCGGCCATACATTCCTCTCCTTCCAGTGTCTTTTCACGTGCTGCTGCCTCCTTCTCCCTACTCGGACACTTCCTTCCATAGTGGTCCACCAAACCCACGTTGCTTTCCTTTTTACCTCTTTATTTTCTCTTTTATTTTGCATAACATCGTTACCTTAAAGTTTTATTCAAAAGGGTTTTGAAACACACACACACATTTATAAATTTACGTGCACATAAAATTCAGTACACACTTGTAGAGTTTTATACATACAAACTCACACATTTATCTTCGATGCTCACATTAACATTCTTTGGAAGTGCAAGCAAATTTTAAAACTCAGGAATGTGATTCAATCATATGTATGCAAAAAGGTGGATTAAAATCTTGATCAAGGATAGGTATCACCTGATTATCCCTTTGAAGACCTCTTTCC
>CM035422.1:178284303-178299303 GCA_020310875.1 Ceratopteris richardii | reverse complement strand
GATCTGCATGGATCACTTGTTCTACTGCGAATAGATGTAGCAAATGCGTGGGTCTGGGAATGAAAATTTCTGAATGATATTCCCAGAATCCCGTAGAGAACATTTCCTCAAATGTCTGGTTGAAGCATGCGGGTAAGTACTTTATTCGTGCATGCCAGGCAAAGATTATAGTGACCGAGGGAGTTTGGCTCATGTCCTAGACTAAATCCTTGTTACCTTGAGAGAATCTAGGGGCAAAGATGTATGGAGCTTGTACCTGCCAAAAGGTCTTGAAGACAATGGTCATGAGCTCGAATATTTTCATACACATTTTTGCTGCTATGTCGGGTACATTATTTAGACGTGTAGACCAGTGCCGAATTGTTGATATCATGTAGGCTACGGTTGGGGTCCCTCGAGGTGGAGCAAAATATGGATAGTTAACCCAAGCCGAGCATTCTTTATTGTTGCGTACCTTGATCGCAAATGCTTGCCATGATCTTCGACGTACCATTAGGCAATAACATGGATTATACTTGATATACAGTGGCATGGTTGCCGAGGTGCTCATCATCTCAGGGTAATTGGTTAGTAGACGTGCACGCCAATTGGCTGGAAGATCGAGCCCGCACGCGCATCTGTCGGCAAGTCCTCTGGCTCAAATTGAGTGGCAAATGTGGGCTCCTTCCCTGTATGTCTTTTAACTTCTGCATTATAATCATGTAGCAAGACAAAATAAGGCATGTATTGCGACTCTGATTTTGTGATTAACCGTTGGTGGGATAGGTTCTGAAAGTAAGAAGACCGAAGGACAGTTTCTTCCAGATTTGTGAGATATTGCATTTGCACGGCAACGCGATCATCATGTGTCTTACCCACTTTCTTGACCCTTTTGACCCAATCTGGAACTTGAATTTCTAAAGTGTCCTGTCCTTCCTCTGTTGTCCGACCATCGGGTGTTGGCATTGGCTCGTACGGCTCTTCATAGCTGTCATCGACGGGGATTTCCACTACTGTTTCAGGTTCTGGTTCTTCAGTGGGCGAGGGTGGCCTTTCATATGGTAAGAGGCGTCCTTGGAGTTCTACCACCTGTTTTCGGAGGGTCTCTACTTCTTTTGTAGAGTGTTGCAAGATTATCGGCTCCTGTTGAGCTGTGGGGGCACTGGCTAACTATTTCTTTAGGTCTGCACATTCAGTCTCTAACTTTTCATACGACTCCAAGAAATTTGCATGCTCCTCGAGTAAGATGCGGATGTCTTCCGATGGGACTGCTCTATACTTGGTAGGGCTAATGGTTGCTCCTGCAGTTCCTTCCATAGCCGCTTCAAAGTTGTCTTGGTTTTGTTGTTGAAGCCTCTTGTTCTCTTCTAGTGCAGCTGCCATATGCTTCCTTAGTAGCCCAAGGTTGCGTCTGAGTGTAGCATTAGATATCATTTGCGCTTGGAGCATTGTTTCTAGTTCCTTGACTGCTTGATCATCTACTATCGATGTCTTTGATTCCAATTCGGAGTGAGCCTGCTGTAAGGTGGTATGCTCGGTTAGGAGCGTTTGGTAATCAGCTTCAAGGGTGGTGACTCTAGCTTGCAGACGCTGAGATTCTGCCTGGAGGGCAATAGTGCGTTCTTCCAATTGATGGTATTCTTGTTGTAGTTGATGTGCACACTGAAGTAATGTGTTGAACGTGCTATTTACATTATGAGATGCAAGGGGAAAAGTTTGAAATGCAAGGGAGGTGGGATTGGGGAGGGAGGTAGTGAATGTTGTGTGTGCCAATGATGTGGTGAGTGGTGAGGTGGGGGGTAGTGGAGGGGGAGAGGGTGGAATTGTGGGGAGAGGTGATGTGGTGGGTGAAATGTCCATTGGGTCAGACAAAGTGGTGTGTATAGGGGCTGCCATGTAGGTGGGTATGGTAGGTGAAGTGAGTGTGGTGTTCGTGTAAATTGATGTCATTGCAAACATCGGGGAAATGTGCCTCTGAAACATTGGAGAGCGGATGAACTGCTCCACAAAGGACGGGTATTGGGGTGGTGAGGTTTGGTTGAAAGAGGTGTAGGGGCCAGATGGGAAGTGAGGGTCATGGAATGGAGGTACCCGTATTGGGGGATAGGCTGGGAAACACAGGGTGCCTTCTGTGGGTGCTGGGTTTCCAACCACACTGGGAATTATGGGATGGCCAATTATGGTTTCGGAGGATAGAAGGTTTGAAGCGTACAAGGGATTGGTGACTAAAGAGAAGAGGGTGTCTTGTGAGGTGGATTCTCAAAATGAGAATGATGTGAATGAGGATGGGTTATAAGTGAAGGTAGAGGTGATGACTGTCGTTTCTTCCATGGTGGGAGGTGGTGGTGGGGGTGGAGAAGGTGGTGATGGGGGATGCTGGGGTGAGATGGGTGATGTCTAAACAAAGGTTTCAGCAGAGAGGTCAATGGTGGTGGTGGGGGTAGCTGTGGTTTCAATGGGTACTTCTTGTTCTGTGACGGGTATCCTAATAGTCTTACCTGCTCGTGGTAATGTGTCAACTCTACGTTTGTCATACCTCACGGACTGGCGGACTGCTGTGTGGACAGCCTCTGGAACTCCTAAAGATTCTGACACTAATTTGAGAGTGTCAATAAAATGTTGATCCACCCCATCATCCGATAGCATTTTTTGCATCAAAGCTTGACCTGACACAAGAGAGAGTTGATTCCTTTCTTGCACTGCTTTGATTGTGTCGTATAACCTTTGTAGTTGAGCTGTATATGTTGGTGCACCTACAATTTCTGGCACTTCTTGTTGCTCATCATGATGCTCTTGATCATAATCCTCCTTATCTTCCTCCTGTTCTTCATCTTCATCATCCTCTTCATCCACTTCAACTGTGGTGACAGGTACTTGGGAGGTTGTTGCCTGCGTTTGCACATTTTCCACTTGTTGTGCCTCTTCTGCCTCCAGCTCTACATCTTGTAATAATTGTTCAAAGTCTTCATTCGTGAGTTCTTCCAAAGGTGCACCACTGGGAAATTCAAGATCGGTTGGGATGGGAGGGAATATCAAGTTAGGACCGTCGGTGCTGCGTCTTGGAAGTCGGAGTGTGAATGGTCGGACTCTTCGGGGTGGAGGGGTGACGTCTGGTGTTAGGGTGGCTCCACGTGGTTGTGCACAAGGGACTTGGACAGTACCTCTCATCTTCTTAGAAGGGGGTCCAGTGGTTGTCCTGCCTCTAAACTGCTCTACACGATTCCACATTAGGGCCCGTTGAATAGGGATGTCATAAGCCAAACACCTATAAATGATTCTCGTCAGAGCACAGCACCCATATAAAACCTGTTTCCATGGCCATCGTTTGTGAGCTAGGTGTATCTGATCAATTATCCAGTGGGGTAAGTTGATGGTGAGGCTCTGTGTCTCTGCCAGATACAAACTAAACCAAATCTTTTTGGGCGGCATGGTGAATCTATCTTGTGTAGGAAAAGCAAAGTTTTGCATGCACATGCGAAGGTGTATTGCAATATTAGGCGTCATGGACACCATGTCCTTGAGTTTGGTGAGGCTTCGATTCTTCATGTAATCAGGCACTAGGGTCTCCTTCTCTGTTGGAATATGCATTCCATGCATATCTAGGGCCTCTCTCACCAAATTGTTTGATAGCCTGAACCTCTTGAGCTCATTTCCCTTTGTCAGAGATGGAATCACAAATGAGCTTGCACCTTTTGGGTTCTTGTTTGGAGTCAAGGTGTTGATGAGATAGTAGCATCGCATGAAGTCAGACTTTGGGAGCCGTGCACTGAAATATGCATCCAATCCTGCCTTCTCCCATATCGAACGTAGACCTTCCACATTTTGTAACTTCTCGAATTCTCTTGTAAAGAAATGGTATTTACCTTGCTTCCCATTGAAGTCCAACTCTGATTCCCATAGGTATGTTCCTTCTCCCAAGGGTCCTGCCACTTCACTAAACCAGTGGGAAGCTTTTCCGACAGGCATGGTATGGCCACTGGGAGGGTCCGCAATAGGTATGATTTTGATGGCCTGCAATTCTTCTGGATTTTCATTTGTCTCAGGCAAAACGGGTAAACTGTCTAAGTCCACCACTTGCTGGCTCGTTTTTGTTTGAGAGCTAGTTCCTGCCGCCTCAGCCATGTTGAAAACTTTGCAGCTGGTTCTGTGAGAATATATGAATAAATGTTAACATTGCAATGGACACAAAAATGACACTGTGTCCCCATTACAACATTAACATGAGGTTCGGGAGAGGTTAGTGGGTTTGTAAGTGCTTGGTGCTTGTGTGTGTAGTTAGGAATTGGGTAGACCTAAGAACTAAGCGAAATGATATAGTGTGAGAGTGACGTAGTTAGTAGGTGGACATGGATTTACAACTGGGGTCCAGGGGTTTATTACAAGTTTTAGGTTGCCAAATGCCATGGATAGGTTTTGATCTTGACTTTGTGGAGACTCTGGAGAGTGTGATAGGGTATTTACTTGAAAAATGGGGTATTTTAGGAACCCATTTACAAGTGATTCTACTTGTGCTCATGGAAGAATACGTGTTCGTGCGTGATGTGTAAGAGTGGGCCTCAGATGTTCGAGTGAGTGAAACATGTTGTACAGGGTTTGGCCTTGGTGTAGCTATTTGAGCCCGCAAGCAAGCCTTAGGCACCCAGATTTGTCGTGATTGTGGGCTGGCCTTCATTGACTTCTTGGGTACCCAAATAGACTTCACATTCGTAGAAGAATTTATGAAGGACTTCTTATTAGTGTCGTGTTGTTGATTACTAATAAGAGATTTTGGCCGTGGTGTTTGCCTGGTCGGAACAGGGTGTTCGCCTTTTCGCCTCCATACTCTATGGAGAAGACTGAAATGTCATAGCCATCTTCATCACAGTGAGGTGTCCATTGTTCTTCATTGATGGCGACATCCATTGTTGCTAGGATTTCTGCCCAACCGTGGGGTTCAAATTCTTCGTCAGGAAAGACTACAGGTGCATAGGCTGGGTCTTGAATTGATCTATGTGTTTCTTTTGCACCTATCTCTCTGGCTTCTTCTCTCTTCTCTTCTTCTACTGCTACTTTGCACATCCATAAGTGGGTGTCTTCATGCATCCATGAGGATCCTGATCCTATGGAGTGCACCGACTCTGTATCATCTTTGGCTCTATGGATGGGATTCCATTGGATAAGAGGGACATCTCGATGAGAGTAATCTTTGAGATTCACTTTGGTCATAACACCTAAGTGTTGAAGGTACAAAGAATTGGTTCCCCAATCCTGTACCACTTGCAACTGTCGCATAAAGGGTCTTCCCAAAATCATCTCATAGGCATGATTTTTGCTAAAATCACATATAGCAAATGTGTGCTCGAACTCAACACCACAGGTGGTGAGAGTTATTCCTTCTAACAACCCTAGGGGTCTCTCTATGTGACCATCGGCCATTTGCAATTTCATCCTTGTGGGCCTGAGTGCTGGCTTGCCCCAACGCTTCCATAGGGAAGTGGTAGCAATTAGGACTCCTGCGCCTGAGTTTAGAATGGCCTTGGTGGTGTATCCTTGATGGGTGATAGGAAGATATGTGTTTCCCTCTTCGCCCTCACTCATGTCTCCTATCTTGTCCAATGGTATTTCTGGCACTGTTCTCTGGGATCCTATGTGGGAACGAGGTTTTGCAATCTCTGGTACTTGTTTGGCTACATGTTTCCATAGCTCTGGCCTTACCTTGAGTAGCTCTTCTAAGGTGAGGTTGCACTGTACTTTAGTGTTTTTCACTACCTCTGTGTTCCTAGGTATGACTGAGTCCTCATTTCGTACCATGACTGTGGGTGCTCTCATGCACGTGGACATAGCTTCCCATGGGCCTGTGAAGTGGGGTAATTCTTGTAGAGAGTTAGACTCAAAGTCTAATCTTTCTTGAGAGTGGGTGCTCTCCTGCTCCTCATAAATGGATGGGATGTCTTGTGGGAATTGGTCATGTGCATCATCCACAAGTTCAATGGGAGGAGGGACTTCACTTTCTTTAGCCCATTTGTCTTCTTGAATCTCTCGTAGGAATTCTGGTGTGAACCGATTCATAGAAGATGATGTGTCTGGCTCCGTAGAGTTAGGCACATAGGCTTCAGGCACATAGGCTTCCTGGGCACGAAGGCTCACTCTTTCACTTGCCTTGTCCTTATGTTGAGAGGCGGGTTCCTTTTCTGATTGTGCAATCAGCTTCTCTATTCTTTCTAGCAGTCCATCAAAGTGTAACTGTGTCTTCGCTGAACTAGAGATGTTAAATAGGCGACTGGATTCAAACATGGTCTGAGCCAATTCCACCATCTTAGCACAAATTTTGGTTCGTTCTAGCTCTAGTTCTGCTCTAGGGTAACACTTTCCATGATCAGTTACGTTTGGCCCTTCTTGGATTTTGGCTTGATAGGCTTTAAGCATCATATTAAGGTCCTCGGGAGTGGGATCTGCTAGGACTGATCCTACTCCTGAGGGTGGTGGAAGTGTGAGGTGGGTTGGAAGGTGGCGGGTCGGATGGAGACGAGAATGGTGGTGGTGTGGTAGTGTGAGAGGGAGTTTGAGATGTGAGTTCAGTTGTCCTGGCCTTTGTTTCTCTGAGGCTTTCCTCGAGTTCACTCATCTTTTTTGCCCATTGCCTTTTCATTCTTTCACGACTATCTCTCCAAGCTCTAGTCCTTTTCTTTGTCATGCTCTCTGTTTCACTAACATCTGGGCTCTTTTCTTGGCCTACCCCTTGGTTTTGCTGCAATGCTTGAGCTCTAGTGACTACCTGTACGGGTGCAGTGGAAGTGACACTTCCTGTGGAATCTACCACTAACCCAATAACGTTAATAGGAGTGATTTTTGGCATATTATTAGGATTCTTAGGGTAGTCTCGTAAGAGATGCTCTTTTCCACACTCTTGGCAAAAGCCTTGGATTGTCACTGACTGGGGTTGTGTAGGTGGAGGCACAGGACAATCACGAATGAGATGATCTCCTTGACATCTGTAGCATGGTCCTCTAGGGAATGGAGGTCTTACTTGCCTAGGTTGAGGTCTAGGGTTGGGGTTTGCATACATGATGTTTGTGTAATCTGACTCCCAACTAGGTTCATTTGGCTCTTCACTGTAATAGGACTCACCATGTTCCGGAGATTGCATGTAGTAGGCCTGGGGGCTGTCAATATGCGTCGAATCAAAGCTATGGTCACTCGGGTCACTTTCACAAAGCAATGGTGTTATAGGGACTATAGCTCTATTCAGGTTCTCTTCTGCAGCTGCATATTTTACTGGGATCACATTAGCTGGGGCAGGGAGTTGTTGTGCTAACAGAGGCTGAGGCCTTTGCTGGGCTTGATATTGTGGTTGGTAGGTTTGTTGGGGCCTCGCATACTGCTGTGGTGGATATTGGTTCTGATATCTTCCCTGTTGATATGGCTGAGGGTAGGTTGGCCTAACCGGTTGCTTATTGTATGGACAATCTTGTGCTGTGTGATTTGTGTATCTCCGTTCTATGGTACAGTATTGGCTACTCGGATTTACTTGGGGTTGAGCCGTAATGGGACACACGTTCGCCATATGGTCACCACCGCAAGTATAGCACCTCTTTACTGGGGCAAACCTTGGGATTTGTTTGCTAGAGACACCTAATTTCTGAGCTACTTTCTCTGCTAATTCCTCGATAGATGCTGATTGGGTGGAAGAGAGGCTAGAGGCACTATCTGAATCTTTGTATATTTTGGAAAGCTCTAACTCCTCCCCTAGGTTATTGTCGATGTCAATGCACATGCGTACACACTCTTCTATAGTCCTAGGGTCCTTCAAGTACACATAAGATCTCAATTTGGTACTTAGCAATCCATCCAGGAATAGAGCCACTTGTTTGGCTGGTGTGGGTAACTCAGGGATGGGACATCTCTCTAGATATTGCCTAAATCTTCTTCGTGCAAGTCTCACGGTCTCTTGAGGGGTTTGCTTGAAGCTGTGAATCAGCGAGGAGGTATTATGTATTATGCCACTCTTAGAGAATTCAATAATGAAAGCCTCTAGGAGTTGGTCTATACTCCTGAATTGTCTCTCATTCAACGGTTGAAACCACGTAAGGGCTGTGTTCCTAAGGGTTAGACCAAAGGCATTGTACTGCGTGAATAGATCCTCCACTTGTTCCGCTCTCAAGACTTGCCTAAACTCAGCCACATGATCGTAGGGATCTCCAGTGCCATCGAAGTAATTCTTCATCGACTTAACTAGCTGAGTCGGTCTCAAAGTCCTCGTGTGCTCTCTAGGTCGTGGTAGAGGGAACTCATCCGCATTTCTTTGATTCCTGTGAGCTCTAAGTACCTCAGGCTCTACTCTATTTGTTTCCGTCCTCGTTCTTTCTCTGCCCCCTGGGTTGGCAAAGCTTACTTCTGGCCTATCTCTACTTCGGACTCTTTGAGTTCCATGAGCTTGGGATGTTCCCGCTCCAGGGTGACCATAGGACACATTCGATCTTGGTTGGGGGAAAATAAATTCACCTTTCCAAGTGTAAGCATGCCTATCATTTTCTGTCACCACAAAGATCCTCTCTGAAGCGTGATCTAGGTATGTCACTCTGCCTGGGCTATCAAGATCTTTGAACTCATAGATCATGATTGTTCCTATGTCATTTGGCCGATCAGATTTATACCTCCAAAAGGCTTTGTCAGTCTCTCGGTTCAGAAGCAGATCTATACTCTTGTTGTCTTGGGGAACCCATTCGGGATTGAGGATTCTAGTAAGAACAGATTTCTCTCGAGGGGTCCTAGGTTCTTCGCCCATGTTTCCTTGCTCTAGGTCACCTAAATCCGCTTCTGAGATCACATTCCCAAATTCGTCTGTCCTATTTGGGTGACTGGTGACTAGGTATATGGTTCCTTCTTTGTCCAAGTATGCTCTGTTTTCAAACTTGACAGAAGGGTGCTCTAGTCCTATGGATTGGTCAGGGTTTTTAATCTGGACCACGGATCTTCCTAGACCATCCTCATAGATGCTAGCACCTAATCGGTTGGTCCTAAGGTATTCCAGCTGCGTCTTGTACGGGCCTTCTACCCTGTGCAAGTATGGCACTCCTGAACTTCCCGTAGGTCGGTCCATGCCTTGAGACATCTCTGATTCACTGGTCTCAGAGCTAGGGTAGTATGAGTGGTGGCTTAACTGCTGGGCCCAAGACCTAGCAGTGTGGTTGACACTAGCCTCTGAAGACCTAAGACTTTGTCTATCTCTCCCTAGATGTCGCCCTGATCTAAGGTTCATAAGCCTAATTGAATAGCCCAAATTTGCCCAAGTACAACCTCGTTGCTGAGTTCTTTTGTATCAGTTACTTGATTCTTTTTAGTGGTTACCGTGTTTATGCTCTTGTCAGAAATCACGTCATCAGGAATATTTGAGTTAATTTTCGCACTGTAAGTTGATCGTTCCACGTTAGATTCTTTCCTTTAAGGTTATCACATCACGAAGAGATTATGTTTAATCTTGAACTTGAGTGCATAGGTAGTCTTCAACTTGATTGATGCCTATCGTTGCCCTGACTTACTCCTAGCACTTCTCGCACTTAGCCTAAGCTACGAATTGATAGAGGGTGTTTAGGATTTTCCAACCTTGAGTTTCTTTCCTTGTGTTGTTGCCCTGGTGTGCCCAGGACGCGTGTTCCCAAGCTTGCACTTACTCTTTCTTAGAATGCCCTCAAGTGCTCTTGTTGGACCTGTGAAAGTCCCACAGTTAGCTCAAGACTTAGATTCTAATGACACAATAAACCACTTTCATGCATGTAACTCACAGACCAAATTATCCTTTGCCTTTATGGAAAACAATCCCAAGGATCCCTCAGTTTTCCTACCTCGGGGTATGGTCAACTTCAAAAAATCCCTCAGTTTTCCCACGAGCTTTCCAACAAAACAAGAATCACAGCAAACGGATTTCGTATGAGAAAGTTATGTCAGTTCAGGCTTCAGGGATTAAAATAGGGTTCAAACAGGCTAACATGTCAACAGGGTTTTTCCTCAAATTGCTTGTTTATAGCCTCCCTATATGCTCTAGAGTGAGATGTTCAAGCCCAAAAATTAGCCAAGCTCTTCAAATTAAAAACCCTAAAAAATTGGCCGAAATTGGCTGTCAATTGCGATCGACTAGGCTGTCAATCGTGATGGACTGGTGTCCGTTGCGATGGACAGGTGTCTGTCATGATTGATGGCTGTCCGTCGTGATGGATGGCTGTCGGTCGTGATTGATAGGTGTCCGTCGCGATTGACTGTGGTCGCTCGCGATGGATGGCTGTCCGTCGCGATGGATGGCTGTCGATCGCGATGGACAGGTGTCCGTCGCGATTGATTGTTGTCCGTCGCGATTGACTGCGGTCAGTCGCGATGGATGGTTGTCCGTCGCGATTGACAGGTGTCTGTCGCGATTGATGGCTGTCGGTCGCGATGGACTGGTGTCCATCGCGATGGACACGTGTCCGTCGAGGTCTGTCAGTCGCGATGGACTGGCTGTCCGTCGCGATGGACAGTGTCAGTCGGGATTGATTCTATCCATCGTGATGGACAGAAAATTTGCAATTTTTTCAAAAATTTTTGTGGATCTGTGCTGTGCAAAGCCTCTAGTCTACAGTAGTGCACTCAGTTTTACCAAAAGATGAAAATTTCTGTCAATCGCGATCGACAGAAGCTGGCGAGTGCGAGACAGTTCTGCACATTTCCGTACCTGCACAACGTGCTGGAGGGGATGATGCTACTGGAACCTGCAAGAAACTCAACAAACATGCAAACACAAGGCACACAATATTGCTCTTTCGCTCTCTCTCACAAGTGGAATGAGGGAAATGAGGTGGAGAAGGTGATATGATCAAAAACTGAAAACTTTCGCGATGATGGAGATGGAGGTGGGAGATGGTGATGATGATGATGGTGATGATGGTGATGAGGTGAGGAAAAGAAAAATAAGAAAAGTGAAGAAATTACCTACAACGCCAACGTCCCAAATCTACGTCTTACCATCACACGCTCGTCCTCAAAGCTCGGTCCCCGGCAACGGCGCCAAAATTTGGTGTAGCTCAGTGATGAGTAGCACCTCCTTTAATGTCAATCCAGGAAGACATGAGGATGGTATGAAGACCTCGAGCAAGTGAAGGCACAAGTGCGTGAGTGAGAAGCACAGAAACATGCACACACATACACACACACGCGCACACAAAGCAAGACAAAGAGTGAGAAGCAATGGAGTTCTTATATTACTTTCAAAGGACTCTTACAAGTTCAAATCAATTACAAGCTAACCTCAAAAATGAGCTCTCTAGCTCCATTTATAGTTTTTGACTAGGTTTTGGCCCTGTCCAGACCGAGTGTCCGGCCTAGTTAAAAATTAGGTTCCAGGGCCAATTTGAGGGCTTAAACGGAGTCTAAAAAATACGAAAATTGATATGTAGGTACTTCTAAGGCTCCTCAAGCTCAAGGACTCCTTGGCTTGCACAAAATGGAGCTACAAAAATATGAAATGGTATTTACAATGATTGTTAGTGATAAGAATCACTATTATAAAGATGTTGATTTGGAAAAATTTGAAGGGCCTATCTGCCAGATTTGCATCGACTGCTTTGTCTACTTAATCCTTCACCTCGCTCTGACTCTCTCCGCTGGCTTCCTTGTCTAGTCAGTCCTTGGGTGCCCATACTGCTCTCAACATTTATCTATAGATAGATAGATAATATAGAACTTTTCAGGTAATATAGAATTGTTCAAATCACTTGTCAGGTAATATAGAATTGTTATCGGAATTGGACAAAGGTATTTCTACTCAAGAGTACAAATAGGTGATAATACAAAACATAATGTGCATTCAGTTGGAAAAGTGAAGTGCTGAAGTGGAGCTTATTTGTATAAAAATTTCTTGTATGTTCCAACAATACCAAAGAACTTGATTAGTGTGGGACAAATAGTAGAGAAGGGTTTTCAAGTGAGATTCACAAATGAAGGAGAATTTGTTGAAGATCCAGATGATGGATAGAATCAAATTGTCTATGGTAAGAAGGAAGGTATACTCTTTACTCTTAAAGTGCAAGGTAATATTGTTCAAGCCCTAATCAAACATGGTAATGAAGTACGTACAGAGTTAGACCTCTGGCATAAGAGGTTAGGATACTTCAATGAAAAAGGAATTAAGGCCATGGTGGAGAATCAATCTGTAATAGGGCTATCAAATGTAAAGAGTCAATATATGATATACAGATGTGAAGCTTGTCAGATGGGAAAGGCACATAGTTTATCATTTTAGAAGAAAGGTTTCAAACATGATGGTTTGCTAGAGCTCATTCATATAGATGTATGGGGACCAACAAAAGAAGGATCAATAAATAGTTCTAGGTATTATGTTTTTTTTATTGATGATGCTACAAGATGGATAACCATTTATGTTTTGAAGGAAAGATCAAAAGTGTTTGGAGCCTTCAAACACTTTCATGCGTACGGAGAACTCAAGAGGCTAACGTATGATGGAGTGGGAGAATACTTCTCTCAAGAATTCAATTATTATCTTTGGAATACATGTATCAAAATAACTTGCAGGTATACACCTCAACAAAATGGGGTGGCAGAAAGGAGGAATAGAACCTTGGTTGAGTTTTCTAGAGCAATGTTAAAGGAAAAGAATTGTCCTTATTATCTTTGGGCTGAGGCTATAAATACAACTACATATCTTGTGAATAGATTACCATATGCAACTCTAAATGGAAAGACCCCTTATGAAGCTTGGTGGGATAAGAAACCAACACTTGATCATTGTAAGGTGTTTGGATCAATTGCCTATGATTATGTACCATCACAACTCAGAAATAAGCTTGAACCAAAGGCTAAAAAATATGTGTTTATTGGATATGATGAAAAGCAGATGGGTTATAGGCTATAAAGTCCTCTAACAAATAAATTTATTGTTTCTAGAGATGTGACATTTGATGAACAGAAGAGTTAGTATGCAGATAAAGAGTGTAATCTTGAAACATTTGAAGAAGAGGTAAGAAGAAGTGAAAGAGGTAAATCACACATGCAGGTAGATGGAGATGAGGATCATATGCAAGCAAGTACATCAAGGGTTGGATCATCTAGGAGAAATGAAGATGTACCTAGATTTGATGAAGAAGTATATTCAGATACATATGAAGAGTGTGAACAAGAAGGTCAGCCACATTGAGGAAACAACCAACAAGGTATTCTTATGATACTTCTTATTTGACTTAAAAAAACTATGCTTATATGGTTAAGGAAGATGAATAACCTCAAAGCTATGATGAAGCAAAGGGTAAGAAACAATGGGAAGAAGCAATGAAGGAAGAGTTTAATGCACTTGAAGAGACCAAGACTTGGGAACTTGTTCCAAAACCTAATGGTAAGAAAGTGATTGGAAATAAATGGGTTTACAAAATTAAGAAGCATGTAGATGGAAGAATAACTAGATACAAAGCTAGATTGGCAGTCAAAGGCTATGCTCAAACTCCTGGCATAGATTATGATGCGACATTCAGTCTTGTAGCAAAGATGTCAACCATAAGGACAATCATTGCTATTGCAGCATCAAAAGGATGGACATTGAGTCAATTGGATATAAAGAATGCATTTTTAAATGGATATATATCAGATGAAGTTTACACAGAGCAACGTCAAGGGTTTGCAGATTACAAGTATCCAAATTAAGTTTGCAAATTGAGAAGAGCACTTTATGGATTATTGCAAGCTCCAAGATCTTGGAATTATAGACTTGTGAAGTATCCCAATGATCTTGGATATCGAAGTTCAAAGGCAGATGCAAGTTTACTTATCAAGAGAACAGATGAAGGTATGATCTACATTTGCATTTATGTAGATGATATTAGAATCACAAGTACTACGAATGATGGAATCAAGGATGTGAAGAGATTACTTGAGAAGGAATTCAAGATAAGTGGTCTAGGAAAATTGTCATATTTTCTTGGAATGGAAATCACCTATGCAGATCATGGCATATATGTGTGACAAGAGAGATATCTTTTGAATCTTTTGAAGAAGTTTAGCATGGAGAATTGCAGAGAAGCATCAACACCACTTGAAGTCAATCATAAACTTAGTAAATATGATGTTGCAGAGTTCAAGGATATGAGAAAATATCAATCTTTAGCGGGAAGTTTGATTTATGCTACACTAAGGAGTCCTGATCTGAGTTATGCAGTGGGAGTTCTTTCACAATTCATGCATTGTCCAAAAGACCCACATTGGATTGCAGGTCAAAGAGTTCTCAAATATATCAAAGGAACTTTAAAAGAAGGATTATATTATCCTTTTATATCAGATATAAAGTTGAGAGCATATAGTGACTCAGATTGGCTAGGAAGTGAAGATGATAGAAGGTCAACACATGGGTATATGATATACATAGGAGATAAACTTGTGAGTTGGTGTTCAAAGAAGCAACATACTGTGGCTTTATCATCAATTGAAGTTGAGTACAAAGGACTTGTGGAAGGTACTAAAGAAGTGATATGGATGCAGACCTTGTTCAAAAGCTTGGACATTGATCATGGTATACCTATCATACATGGAGATAATATGAGTGAGTTATATCTTGCAACAAATCCTGTATTTCATGCAAGAACAAAGCACATAGAGATTCAACATCATTTTCGGAGAGAAAAGGTAATGCAGAAAGAGCTTGAAGTGGTATACACTTCTACAAAAGGTCAATCTATAGATATTATGACAAAGAGCTTAGATGGAGTGAAGACAAGTAGATTCAAAGAAATGGTAGGAATAAAAAAAGAAGAAGGATGTATGAAGAAGACAAAGAATGCTGATTGGTGATTGAGGGGGAGCTGTTGGGGCTTCACTCACTAATTAGACATAAAGACACAAAGACATATGAAGGAAGAAGAAAGACAAAGGGAAGTGAAAGCAAAACACTCAGAAAATCAAACCTAAGTAAAGGGACAAATTCACACTTGTAATATAGTGCAAAATTAGACTTTAATCCTAGCATAGAACTTTTAGAATTATGAGTTTGAGTCTAGGAGTATGTAGAAC
>CM035422.1:178271803-178276803 GCA_020310875.1 Ceratopteris richardii | reverse complement strand
AACCATAGCTTAGAAGTTACAAGTGTCAAAGTCGTCATTACAGAGAGACAGTTTTAGACATAGGTACATTGTTTGAGTTGTTTCTCACAATCTACTCAAGCATTTGAAGTTTTTTAAGTTGGAGAAGATGGGCAACCTCTAGGCCACATACTCTACAAAGTTTTATAAAAAACTTTACATGAATTATCAGTCAATGAATGATTAATGTGCAGCAGAATTTTTCTGAGAAGTGATTTTTTCACAGTTGATCAATTTCTTGATAGTTTGGTGATTGTTCTTTAAAATTAAGTGGAGTGTGAAGTTATTCTTGATATAGAGGTTTTCTAATATCAAGGATAGCTTGTTCTTTTTGAGATTAACACTCTCCATTAGTGGTATCAGAGCTGGTTATATCAGAATTGAGGAAAGGGAGACTCCGACTATTGCAAACATACAAACTTTACATCTCGAAGGATCAAAAGGATAAAGTGTGAAGAAAGATTGAAGGAAGACACATAAAGGTTGTCAAAAGGATCAGAAGGAGCAACATTCGAAACTAAGGTATATTCATTCTTTATAAGGACTAAAGATTTGAGACTACAGGTGAAGCAAGGATGGGAGATAGTCTCCAAATTGAAAAGTTGGATAGAGAAAATTATCCAGCTTGGTGTATGAGAATGGAAGATCATCTTATGAGCAAAGATCTGATGGGATATATCACAGGAGAGGAAGAAAAGCCAGAGTTCAGAGATCCTAGTGTTGCAACTAGGGAGGAGCTAGCAGATGTAAAGATTTGGATGAAGAAGGATGCTCAAGCAAGGAGCATAATCTACATGGTAGTGAATGATTATTTGCTTCCTCATATTAGAGGACTTGAAAGTCAAGTGATATTTTGAATGCTTTGGAAGAGCATTTTCAGAACACAACCAAATCAAGGAAAGCTTCATTATGGGCAGAGTTCACTACCTTCAAGAAGAAGGCTTCACAATCAATATCTGATTATGTGACAAAGATGAAGGACATTATAGATTCTTTAGGTGCATTGGATGAAGATATTGAAGAAGATAAATTGGTAAGACAAATTCTCACAAGGCTAAGAGGAGATGAGAAATGGAAGCCTTTTATTTTGTCTACAAAACTTTCATTAGATCATTACGCTCTTGATCTAAATCAATTGTTAGGACATATGCTAACTTTTGAGAATGATATCAAAGGAGATATTGATAAGAGTGCAGGTCATGCAATGTATTCTAAAGACAAGAAGAAAGCTAGCAAAGGAAAGCAACAATCAGTTGAAGATGAAGGTACTCCAAGCCAAGCAAACTTCCTAAGAGGAAGAGGAAGTGGCAGAAATAGAGGAAGAGGCAGAAATAACAAAGATAATGTCAGAGCTTGTTGGATATGTGGTAAGACCAATCATCTATCTCATGATTGTTGGCACAATAATCAAAGCAATGGTAATTTTAATCAGAATTTTAATCAAAGAGGAAGAGGTGGCAGATATCAGAGAGGAAACTTCAGAGGTAGAGGTGGTAGGAATTCTTTTGGAAGAGGTGGAGGAAGAAACTTCCAAAATCAATCATATAATAACACCTACTACAATTATGCATCAGATCAGAAAGAAGACTCGACTCTTATTATGAATGCAACATGTGAAGCCTCACATGAAGACATGAGTCAATTGGTTCAGTCAAAGCCAAAGATGGAAGCACTCTTTTGAGTAAGGTTTTGTATGTTCCTACAATTCCTAAAAATCTGATAATTGTAGGACAAATTGTGGAAAAAGGATATGAGGTAAGGTTCACTAATGATGGAGTTTATGTTGAAGACCCTAGTCAAGGGTATAAACAGATTGTTACAAGGAAGAAGGAAGGAAGGCTCTTCACATTAAAGGTACAAGGAAATATTGGACATGCTATGTTTGCATATAGAGAGCAAAAGGTGTCAGAATTGGATCTTTGGCACAAAAGGCTTGGACACTTTAATGAGAGAGGTATCAAAGAAATGATAAACAATGGTTTAGTACTTGGATTGCCTAACATTGCAGGTCAACACATGACATACAGATGTGAAGCATGTCAGTTAGGTAAGGCTCATAAGCAATCATACAATAAGCATGGTTTTATGTATTCAAAAAGACTTGAATTGGTACATACAGATGTGTGGGGTCCTTCAAAGGACTTTAGTATAAATGGTTCAAGATATTATGTCATATATGTTGATAATGCTACCAGGTGGATCATAATCTATGTGATCAAAGACAAATCAAAAGTGCTTAATACATTTAAACACTATCATGCATATGCAGAAAGAATTACAGGTCAAAAATTGAAGAGGTTAAGGTCAGATGGAGGGGGAGAGTATTTCTCTAATGAGTTCAGGTATAAAGAGGAAATTATTTACAGGTACTCTCCTCAACAAAATGGGGTAGTAGAAAGAAGAAATAGGACACTTGTTGAATTTGCAAGATCCATGTTGAAAGAGAAAAATTGTCCAAATTATTTATGGGCTGAGGCTGTAAACACAGCCACATATTTGGTTAATAGATTGCCTTGTAAAGCTTTGCAAGGTATGACACCATATGAAGCTTGGTGGGGTAAGAGACCTACCTTGGATCATTGTAAAATATTTGGATGCCTGGCATATGCATATGTGCCATCTCAATTGAGGCATAAATTGGAGCCCAAAGCAGAGAAGTATGTATTCATTGGTTATGATGACAAGCAGATGGGTTATAGGTTGTGGAGTCCATCCACAAAACAATTCCTTGTGTCCAAGGATGTTACATTTGATGAGCAAAGTACTTGGTATGCAGGTACATCTAATGTGTATGCAGAAGTTGAAGAAATTATGAATCAGAAGAAAGGTAAAACAAAGGTTCAGATATTTGATGAAGAAGAGAAAAATGAAATACAAGTTGGAGGTGAAGAAGTGCCAAGGTTTGGTCCAGATTGTGATGAACCAGAAACTTCAAGAAGTGGAGAACTCAGAAGGTCTACAAGGCACAAATGGCAACCTACAAGGTATAGCTATGATACTTCATTCTTGACTACTAAGGATTATGCTTACATGATAAAAGCAGATGAAGATCCATCTACATATGATGAAGCTAAAGGGAAGAAGAATTCGGAAGAAGCTATGCAAGAGGAGTATGATGCATTGATGGAAAACCAGACATGGGATCTGGTTCCTAAACCTAATAGCCAGAAAATTATTGGATGTAAGTGGGTTCACAAAACAAAAAGATTTGCAGATGGTAGTGTGTCTAGGTACAAAGCCAGACTTGTTGTGAAGGGATATGCACAGACATATGGAGTGAACTATGATGAGACTTATAGTCCTGTGGCAAAGATGACAACTATCAGAACACTCATAGCAATTGCTGCTTGCAAAGGTTGGAATTATCTCAATTAGATGTTAAAAATGCTTTTTTGAATGGTTACATTTCAGATGAAGTTTACATGGAGCAACTAGAAGGGTTCAAAGATCAAGTGTATCCAAATTATGTGTGTAAGCTCAAGAGAGCTTTGTATGGATTGAAGCAGGCCCCAAGGGCATGGAATTATAGGCTTGTAAAGTTCTTGAAGGAACTTGGATTTCAAGCATCAAAGGCAGATAGTAGCTTGCTAGTCAAAGCAAGTGAAGATGGATTTATTTATGTTTGTATTTATGTTGATGGCATAATACTTACAGGAACAGATGATAAAGGCATACAAATGATTAAGAAACAGATGGAGAAAGAATTCAAAATCAGTGATTTGGGAAATTTGTCATTCTTCTTGGGAATGGAGATTTCATATACTCAACATGGAGTATATGTAACTCAAGAAAGGCATCTGAAAAATTTGCTAACCAAATTTAAAATGGAAGATTGTAGGATAGCACCAACTCCAATGGAAGTGAATCATAGATTGACTAAATATGGAGGAGAAGAATTCAAAGATATGAAGCTCTATCAGAGTTTGGTGGGTAGCTTGATTTATGCTACATTAACAAGGCCTGATTGTCATATGCAGTTGGAGTTCTATCTCAATTCATGCATTGTCCTAGAAAGGAACATTGGATTGCAGGACAAAGAGTACTTAGGTACATCAAGGGTACACTCAAAGAAGGGTTGTACTATGGGTTTACTTCAGATACAAGAGTCAAAATATACAGTGATGCAGATTGGGCAGGTAATTTGGATGATAGAAGATCAACACATGGATATTTGTGTTATGTGGGAGATAAGCTAATCTCATGGTGTTCTAAGAAGCAACATACAGTTGCTTTACCATCTACAGAAGCAGAATACAAAGGCATGGTGGAAGCTGCAAAGGAAGTAATATGGCTAAAGACACTTATGAATAGTTTTGATGTGATTCAGAGTACTCCTATCATTTGTGGAGACAATATGAGTTCTTTATATTTGGCAGCAAATCCTGTGTTTCATGCTAGAACTAAACATATTGAAATTCAGTATCATTTTTTGAGAGAGAAGGTTATTGATAAAGAAATTGAAGTCATGCATACTCCTACAAAAGATCAACTTGCAGATATGATGACAAAAAGTTTGGATGGACCAAAGTTGCAGAGGTTTAAAGATATGGCAGGAATAAAGAAGATGTAGGTAATCACAATTGATGATTGAGGGGGAGCCGTTGGAGCAGAACAATCAACAATTAGTGATTACATAAAAACTAGAAGTGGAAAAGTGAATGGAAGATTGAAGATCAGTTTCAAGAAAGAGGAGATTCAGAAACAAAGTTCTTTTGTATATTACTCTTGTAAATATTTTCAATGTATTTGGAAAATTGACGATTCAGACTCGTATATATATATAGATACATGTTCATAGTCGTAGAGGGAGAGATATAGAAGTGATAGAAAAGAAAATAGATGTGAACAATAGAAGAATAGGAGAGAATGAGATGAACATTATGCATGTCATCCATCAGATGTATGAAAAATTATGAGAAGAAAAATCTTTCAGAGAATTGTGCGTCGATCTTTTCTTTGATTCTCCTTTTGTAGTTAATTTT
>CM035422.1:178239303-178256803 GCA_020310875.1 Ceratopteris richardii | reverse complement strand
ATTCTGAGAGGCATTGGGCTACTTCAGTGAGCATAAATTGAGCTCACACCACCTATGTGTATTCCACTACACTTTCCTTGTATCATATGTTCATTAGCATATACATTTTGATACATATCTACAAGTACATCTTTGTCTACTATTCTCTGTAGCATCTTCATCATTAAAGTGGCTTTGTGGAATCCATTTATTTGTGTGTACTCACTTATTTTCAATACTTTAACTTGGGTTAGTTATATTACTTGTATATCAGTTTTCATCAGATTTGGTATAGGGGATCTCAAGATATGCATCATAGAAGATGACTCTGTTTGCATAAATTCTAGATCTTGAAAAGCCGGGATGACCCCCCTAACTTGTTAGATTCATTTCTCTGCATATGGTCTAGCTAAATTGATGTAATAACTTGATTTATTTAGCTACACAATCCAATTATATGTGTGCAAAAGCTCTCTGGTCATCATACGAGTTTATGAGCTCTGAGAAAATTACTAAGCACTTCTATTCCCAAAATAGAACATTTCTTCAAATTTCTAATCTATTTTAATGCAAACTTTTGGGAATGATGTTCCAAAGCAGTTGGTGGTTCCAAATGCATTAATGTGAAGCTAAAGGAGTCTATTAAAGATCCCTACACTTAACTTGGCAAGTGTAGAGCAAGTTTTGTGCAATATCAACTGATCTTTAGGGCTTACCTATCCATCTCCTCACATGATGGATGAGTCTATTAGAGTATGTGTATTTATAGGTATTTTTCCTTATGTTGTTGGGGAGCAAAGGAAGTCTGAGGGAAGGAGAGCATGTGCGGGGTTGGATTAGGCCCCACTATGGGTGCGTCGCTCTCCCTCATCCGGCGAGCAGCGTCTGCACACTGGGTGTCTCGCCCTTGGTGTGGTGGTCATATCGTACGTCATGGGCCCGTGCCTGGAAAGAGAAAGACAAGGGAAAGCTCGCATGCGTGAAAGTAATCATCACAGATGCAGAACAAAATATACAATGCTAAAAGTAAATGATCGATCTCGATAACAATGGTCGAACAATCTACATCCAATGATCAATATACAAAATCAATAATACAACTCAGAATAAATGCCACGATAGTGCAGTCTAGACAATACAAAATGGACACTCCGCTAGAGTGTGGATCAAGTAAAACACTATAGACTTCCCGCTATAGTGCAAGAAGATGCCCAAGAGCTTTGCCTTCAATCTTTGCGAGTTGATCTTTTCTTCACGTTATGTATTCGGTCTTTACTTCAGGTTCTTGAACTTCCAAGAGCTTTACTCCAACACTTGTCTTTACTCCATAAATCTGATAGTGACCTAGAGAGAAAATCCACAGGGGTAATAATGCTTCACTTTGGTTCTTCAAACTCTTCAAATTTACTTCATATAATATCTCAAATGGCACTTTAAATCATGAGAATCCTGGACGTGGAAGATTCATAAGAAAGATCCACAAGGAGTATAATTCTTATCTTCGTTCTTTAGAGTCTTCTTTCTTTACTTCATATAATCATTGGAGAGAAGATTCACAGGAAAGATTGACGGGGGCTATTCCTTCACTTCAATCTTTGAACTCTTTTCCTTACTTCATGCAATATTCTTTAAATCATGAGAAACTACAACTTGGAGAAAAAATCCACGAGGCGAGGGGGCATAAAATCATTATTAGTACCATTAGAACTCATGTTAAGAACACACTAAGGTTCGTATTAATTTCTCTTTCTCATTGACATTGTATGGCATACACGCACAAAGACATATGAAGGAAAGTATTCATGTGCAAAAAAAAAAACATATGCATGGTCTTTACATACAAACACTCGTTCTCTTTCCTATTTTCTTCCTCTCTTTTCTCTTTTACCTTTTTTCTTTCCCTCTTCTCCTCATCTTTCTTCTTTCTTCCCTCCTTTCTTTCTTCTTTTTTTCTTCTTTTTTTCTTCTCTTTTACCTTTTTTCTTCTCGTCTTTACTCCCTTCATCCTTCTTTCCTTCTCTTCTTCCCTCCTTCCTTTTCCTTCTTTCTTTTTCTTTCTTTCTTCTTTTTCTTTCTTTCTTCCTTTATTTTTCTTTTCTTTTTCTTTCTTTCTTTGTTTTTCATTCTTTCCTTATTTCTCCTATGTCTATGGACAACCGATCTCTCTCTCTCTCTCTCTCTCTCTCTCTCTCTCTCTCTCTCTTTCTCTCTCTCAAATCTCCAAAGTCGGTGCCATCACTCTTTCTCCATCCCAAATCTCTGCATGATTTCTACCATCACTGCATCCGTGCCTTTCTCTCTCTTCTCTCTCTCTCTATTAATGATCTGAGCCATGGTCTTCCATTTTTGCCACACTGTGAAGCTTTGTGCCCACCTTAGTTCTCTCTCTCTCTCTCTCTCTCTCTCTCTCTCTATCTCTCTCTCTCTCTCTCTTTGTGTGTCTCTCTCTCTCTCTATTCTACATGTCACCATCCTTACGAGTTGTTGCCTCTCTCATGCAAATTGCCACCTAGATCTCTCTCTCCCTCTCTCTCTCTCTCTACTATGCTCGATCTCCATTTTTGTTGCATGTGCAATCACTAAACTGTTGTGCCATAGGTCCTTCTCTCTCTCTCTCTCTCTCTCTCTCTCTTCATGTTCTGCCTCCACTGACTAGTTTCTCTCTCTCTCTCTCTCTCTCTCTCTGTCTCTCTCTCGGAGAACTTCTTCTAGAAACTTCTAACCTTCTTACTCAACCTTTCTATTTTTGGATTCTCTTTTTATTTTTTTTGGAATAAGGTTATTGGTTTCACACGTGGCATACAAAATTAAATCAAATTCAAAGGTTAGAACTTAGGGTAAATGATAAATCTAAGGATCCAATCTTGGGTTTCTCATGGATAAAACTCAGGTTTTCAAGTGGTCTCAAGGGGTTTCAAAGATCAAACCTATTTTGCATCTCATAACCAATTAGATCAATAGAAACATGAATAGTTCATAACTCTTTCTTGATCAAAACATCACAAAATAACTAGAGAATGAATGAACTTGAAAAAAATTTGATGCACACTTCTCTGAGGGATTTCATCCCGACAACATCGTGAATAGAAGGTATATGAGCGTGGCACTTCAAAAAGCACATATTTATGCAAAATGCTTTTTTTATAAATCATCGCTTCTAAGATATCTATAATTTCTACAAAGAATATGTAAATACTACTTTCTAAATATCTTAAAAAATATTTGAATAAATCCATGTGCATTCAAGCCCTCATGATTCTTCACATGCTAAATCAAAACACAATCACATTCAAAATCTCAAGACATTAAAATCCATTTAGCATTCCATTATTCCATAAAGTATAACATGCCTCCTAGTTGACAAGCGACTGAGCTCAATCGACAAGAATAAAATAGACATGGATGGAGAGTCACATGTCCCATCAATGAACAACCATAAGTATATTCTATGTAAAAACACATGCATGGAAATGGAAAACTAGAAGTTCATGAGATTATGAATGATATGCAAAATTCAAGTGTTCATAATGTGGAGTTAATGGTGTCTTATGAATCCATTGAGATTCTTCACGTGAGGGATATTTATATTTTAACTAAATATCAATGAGATTTCTTATGAATGCATTTAATAATAACATCATAATCAAATATTTTCTTTGGAACTAAAATATCAGCATCCTCTTCTAGTAAAGGAGGATTATCTAATATAGGAGTGATTGGTAAAGTAGCTTTAAGGGATTTCAATAAACTAATATGAAAAGAATAAGGTATGTCTAATCTAAAAACATTCTCATTTATTTGTTGAATAATATGGAAAAGATCCATAATAACATGGTGCAAGTTTAACCTTAGGATGTTGTGAAACATTTTTCAAATGTCTTTTCATTATTCATAACCATATGAAGTCATTTTCATTAAATTTTTTAGCTACTCCTTTCTTATTAACATTACACATGTGACGTTCTTGACTCTTTGTAATGTCCTCATGAACCTCATATGATCTTGTGCAAAAGAATCAGTTATAGGAATATTACTTTGAGTGAGAGTCATGGAAGTAGGAAGCTTTTTATAAACAATTTCATACGGTGCACATTGAGTAGTGATATGTGTTGTGTTATAATATGCAAAAGTAAAGGAATTTTATAATCCCAATTACTTGGATTGCCTAAATAATAAAAATATAATAAATCTAAAATAATAATATTCATAGCATCACTTTGCCTATTACTTTCAAGAAAAAATCCAGAGATAAAGTCTATTTTCGAACCTAAATTTTTGAAACAATGCAACCCAAAAGTGACTATAGAAATGAATATCTCGATCTAATAGAATAAGTTTCGGAAAACCATGATGAAAAGAATACATTTAATAAATAGCTTAGCAGCTTGAGGTGCACATAAAGTCTTTTTACAAGGAACGAAATATGCTTGTTTACTAAACCTATCAACAATGGTCCAAATCATATCATTATGAGATGAAGTTGAAGGAAGACCAGTAATAAAATCCAAAGAAATTTGTTTCCATGATCCATTAGATATGGGAAGTGGAAATAATAATCCAAATGCTTTACCACGATGTCATTTCACACGTTGACACTGAATCCTTTGTATACCCTTTGACACATATACAATGGTTCATGCATCTCTTTCATGAAAAATTCTTTGAAAGCTTGTGTGATTCATAATTTGTTTTGAAACACAAAAATCCATTATGAAAAGTGTAGTGATCCTCATTAGATGGTGTAGAATTATTGAAACTAGTCTATGTTTTTGAAAAATACAAATCAGATGCATAAGTAGGAATCATATCATGAAATGAATAAATATGAACAAGAAAAATATTATTGATTGAAACAATACTTGATTGTGGGGAAGACAAATGACTAAGGGCATCAGCTACAACATTAGCATTGCTAGGTTGATATTGAATGATAGGCTGAAAATTTTGTATGAATGAAGCCCATTTAATGTGTCTTTCGAAAATCAATGGTTGATTTAATAAATGTGTAATAGTTTGTTGGTCTCTTTTGATTAGAACTTTAGAACCCATAAGCTAATGTTTCCAAATTAGAAAAGCATGCACAATAGCTAAGAGTTTGTTATCATATGTACTATAATTCTTTTTAGAAGGTTTAAGTTTGCTACTTTCAAATGCAATAGGATGATCATTTTTCATTAATACAACACCTATACCAAAACAATTAGCTTCTATAACTACATGGAAAGGTTGAGGGAAATCTCATAATTGCAAAAAAGTGCACGAGAAAGTGCATATTTGAGTTTTTCGATAGATTGTTGTTGTGCTAATCCCCATGTAAATTTTAACTTTTTCTTTAATAATAAAATGAGTAGAAGTCCTAAATAAGAAAAAACTTTTATAAACTTTCTATAAAAACTAGCTAAGCCTAGAAAAGAGCATACATCATTTGCAGATTGAGGTACATGCCATTCTCTAATTACTTTAATCTTCTTTGGATCTACATGAGCACCTTGACTAGAAACAATATATATCATAAATACTCTAATTATTTTTGGAAAAAAGATCTCTTTTTTGGGTTGGCATAAAGTTTGTTTTTGCATAACAAATTAAAGATTGTTCTAAATGCTTTTCATGTTCACCTCATCATTCTCACTATCGACAAGTATATCATCAAAGAAAACAATAACAACAGCTTGGTAATCAACGAAGACGTTATTCATCATATGTGCAAATGTAGTAGGTGCATTGGTAAGTCCAAAAGGCATTACCATGAATACAAAGTGACCATTTTGAGTTCTAACGGGAGTTTTATAAATGCCATTTTGTGTATTTGTATCTAGTGATATCCAAATTTTAGATCAACTCTGCTAAAAATACGTGCTCTATGAAATCTATCTAGCAAATCATCTATCCTAGGAATAGGATATCTATTTTTAATTGTGATCTTATTGAATGTTCTATAGTCAATGCACATCCTATAAGTCTTTTTCTTCTTCTCCACTAAGAGAACATGTGCTCCAAAGGGAGAAGAACTAGGCCTTATAGGTTCTTTGTGGAGTAGATCCTTAAACTTGATTAGCTATTTCTTTTTTATGTAAAGGTCCATGTCTATAAGGTGTTTTATGGGGAGGAGAACTACCATGAATTAATTCTATACTATTATCAAGAGATCCCCTAAAAGGTGGTAGTTAAGAAGGAAAATCTTTCATAAAGCAATCCTTATAGGAAGCCATAAATGATTTATGGGCATTAGGAAGTGTATTTGTATAATCAACTATGTTGTTGACAAAAAAAATACATGAATTGTATCCTTTCCCAATTGCATGTTTTACTTGAGTATGACTAATTAATGGAAATGGTTGGAAGTTTTGCAGACAAAGAAATTCCTCGATTGTTAAACTTAAAATGCATTGTGTGTGTATGATAATCGATGCATGGATTGTAATGATGATGAAAAGGCATGCCAAGTAGAACATCATAGGATTGCAAAGGAACACTTAAGAATGTTTGTTCATCTATGTATGAACCTATACAAATATGTACGTTATGGACTTCACTTGCAAAATTATATCTATTTCCTTGAAATACAGGCTTAACTTTATACATAGAAGGGAGTGGGTCTAATTGGACCTTGCACTAGTGTTAAAGAAATAAAATCATGAGGACTTCAATCATCATGTAAAATATTAAAAACTTTACCATTAATAGTACCTTGCATGCAAAGTAAAGAATGGATAGAAATTCCAATGCTTCTTTGGAACAATTAGGTTGAATGTCTTCATGAACCACCTCCATGTTGTGTACTTGAGCTCTGACAGGTTTCAGATCATTAGTTTGTAACCTACATTTAGATTTAGTATGACCAAACTTACAACAATGCAAGCAAGTGATATGGGGCCATTTTTGTTGAGCATCCATCATCTAGTTTGAAGGATATGAGGTTTTGTAGCTTATAAGGGGGTTGTCTTGTGTATTGTTGAGAAATTGGATTCAGGGGGTTGAAAAAAAGTAATTGGATGCTAAAAAGTAGTGAAAGTATGCTTGAAAGGAAAATTTGGCTTGATTTCTTGTTGTTGTTGTTGATGTGTTTGTTGTAAGAAAATGTACTTGGTGATGAAATGAAACTCATTCTCAGAATCATGCACAAAAGAGACAGCTTCATAGAGGGTCATAGGAAGTAGTGCATTGAGCTTGGATTGGATTCCAATCTCCAAACCATCTTTATACTTCTGTTGCAAGGTATCTTCAAGAATCCTTTCAAGCAAAGGAATAAGTAGTAGTCGTT
This sequence comes from Ceratopteris richardii, assembly GCA_020310875.1. Classification (NCBI taxonomy): domain Eukaryota; kingdom Viridiplantae; phylum Streptophyta; class Polypodiopsida; order Polypodiales; family Pteridaceae; genus Ceratopteris; species Ceratopteris richardii. Next base: position 178,249,560 of record CM035422.1, on the reverse strand, counting down.
GTCAAAAGCATCCAGTCGTGCAATCCATGTGGTGGCATGGTCATGCTATGCCACAAAACATTCCATCATAAGTGAGCTTTACCCAGCAAATAATTAGTCACAAATTTCACCTTTTCAATTTCAAAATATGATTCTTCAAAATAAAACTCATCAAATTAGGATAACCATAAAACAAGAAATTGGCCATCCTTTCATCCATCGAATCGCAAAAATTGGAAATTTTTGGCACCAATCTTGAAATGCATGCCTTCCTCTTGAGGGGTGATAATGGCCTTCACCATCCTAATTAGGTTGTTTTCATCATTTTGCATTTGTTGGAGTGTAGGATCACATTCTTTTCTCATTTTGAGCATCTTGGAGTTCATGACACAAAAAGCTCCAATTGTTGCTTAAGCGGTACCTAGGGTAGGGTTGATGTACCAAAATCCTCTATAGTATGGGTAGGGTCCATGACCTTATATAGAACAAAGACCTATTACTAAACATGTGAAAATAATTCTAGCAATACTGGAATTGAAATAGAAAAGAAAAGGTTTTGTCCTTGAAACATATAAAATAAATAAATAAATAAAAGAGAGTTTTAGAGAAATTAATAACTAAATAAGGGGAAGAAAGTTTTAGAAGCTATTTTAAATATAAATTAAAAGGAATGGGTTATCAATATATGAAAATAGGCTAGTGGATAAAGCATATCTCTTGTAAGTGAGGGATGCTAGGTTCAAATCCCCTACATGCTAAAAAGGTAAATAAGTGAGATTTTATCACCACTCATGCATTAGAGATGGTTCGCGCATAGCGAACGGCTACCAACGGAACAAAAGGCAACCAAAGGGAATCAAGAGAACCATGAGTGCGAGAGAAGCCAAAGATGCCACAGTTGTAAGGGGAGAACTAGATTGTGCTCTCTGACCACATTAGACAAGATTTTGGAAATACACTTCGGATTACAAGAACATCCATATAGGGAAAATGATACAAGAATACATAACTCATACAAGACATCCCACAACCCAAGATTGATATGTATGAATAACTTGACTAGAGAGGTTATAGGAGATCCCACAACCCAAATCGTAAGTATGAAAAAAGATATCTAGATTACGAGAACTCCCTTCTAGGAGATGAACTAGATACAAGAAAGAAATCAATAAGATCTCATTCTATGAGATTACAAGAGGACAAGACAAGATGTCCAGGAACTAGACTAGACAAGACTATAACAAGGACCAAGACAAGAACTGGAACTCGAACTTGGTGAGTACTTGATGGTCACGATTCCTTGAGCTCCCAAGACTGGTATTGGCAAGACTGATTATGAATGTGGGCAACCTCTCCTTATGTAGGTTTTCAAGGGTGGTTCATGAAAGGCAATTACGAATTAATGATTTCATTAGTTTGAAACATGAGCTCTAGATATCTGAATGAGGCAAGGAGAAAATCAATCTTAGGGTTTTTATCATGTTATGAACACAATGGAAGTATTGGTTCCCCAAATTCTAAGCCAATCATGAGATATAGAGGTCACATGGAATTCAAGGCTCAGGATGGTTTCCTTGTCCATGACATCACCTCCCCCTCAAGGGACAAGTTCCACGAGGAGCGATCATGATCTCTACACTTGGCTTCATTGGATTTTTCTTATGAAATTCTTGAACCTTGATTGGTGCTTTGTGAAGGTTCTCTACAAGTTCCCAAGTGCGATCACTAATGTCATATGCTTTCCAATGAACAAGATACTTCCTCGTGATATTCTTGAATCTAGCACATGGTCAACCTCGAATTCTTCATGATCATCAATCTCAATAGGTGGTGAAGGACTAGGTCTCTCCCCCCTCGATGGTCAAATCTAATATGGTTGCAACATGGACACATGCAAAACTGGATGTATTCTCATGGTACTTGGTAGCTAGAGCGTGAAGGTGACTCGATTAATGTTGGCCAAGATGGTGAATGGACCAAATCTTTGATGATCTAACTCTGCACAAGGCCTTGAAGCTGCAAACTGTTTCTAAGTAACCATACTTTATCCCCAATTTGATACGATGGATTTTGAACATGATGTTGATCTACATAGTACTTATAATGTTCTTGAGCTTTATGGATCTCTTCCTTGTGTTCTTTGTGAATTTCCATGAGGTATTGGGCCTTATCTCTAGTAGTTGGGTTCTTGACATGATTTGAGAGTTGTATATCCATCTTTGGATGTTTTTCATAATTTGCAAAGAAGGGAGTTTGCTTAGTAGATGCATGAACACTATTGTTATAGGCAAACTCTACATTAAAGGATAACAACTCAAACCAATCATTTTGGTGATAGTTGATGGTGCAAGAGAGATATTGCTCTAGGACTTGATTCACCAATTTTGTTTGTCCATCACTCTGTGGATGATTTGCTTTAGATAGTTTAATGTGAACACCATAGAGCTTTCAAAGACTGTTACAAAAGCTGGCTATGAGCTGTGGACCTCGATCATTGACCATATCATCAAGCAATCCATGAAGCCTAAAGATGTATCAAAGAAAAGTTATAGCAATGGTTGTACCTACGATTGCCTTGGTAGTTGGAATGAAGTGTGCCATCTTTTTAAATATTTTCACAATAACTAAAATGGCATCATACTTATGTGACTTTTGTAGATTTGTGATGAAATCCATAGACAATGAAGCCCATGGCCTTTCTAGAATAGGTAAAGGTTGCAAGAGGCCATGAGGTTTATGTCATGGTACCTTAGATCTATTGTAAGTGTCATAGGTTCGGATATATTCTTTGACTTCCTTCCATATTTGAAGCCACCAAAAATCCCTTGATATGAGTTCTATTGTTTTATTTACTCCAAAATGTCATTTTGCAAGGTTGTCATGATGTTGTTGAAGTACGCGGATCCTTGTCTTTCCTGGAGGAACGTGCAATAGGTTCTTATAGACTAGTAACCCATCCTTTTCCTGAAATTCGTTTACTTCTTGGAATTTTCCTTCTTCAGTTTTTTTCTTAACATTACAAAACAATTCATCTTGTGCTATTCTCATGCATCAAATGATTCAAGGCTGAATCTTCATGATGTCTTGAAGAGGTAGCTGCTAATTGGAGATGCTCAGGCTTGAGTAATACACTCTCTTGTTGATCAAAGGCCCAAGGCATTTGACTGGCATTGTTGACATTTAGGGCAATAGGTGATGACAAAGTCAAGCGTGGATAGAAAGTTACTCCACCAAGATTGCCTTCTATTGAGGATGTGAGTGGCCATAAAATACTCTAAGTTCTTGTGATCTATATACACAGTAACTTTGTGAGCTTCTCCTTCTAGATAGTGACTCCAAGTATCAAATGTGTCTACTATGGAAAGAAGTTGTTTATCATTGATTTCATAATTAATCTCTCGAGGGGAAATTTTCCTTGAATGATATGTAGCTGGATGTAGGTGTCCATCATCTCCATATTGGGATAGAATGGCCCCCTAGGGCGAAGTCTAATGCATCTATCTCTACGAAGAAGGGCTTGCTAGAATTAGGATGGACTAGAATTGGAGTAGTGGTGAATGCTTATTTCAAGGCCTGAAAGGCTTTTCCTGCCTCTTCCATTCATGAGAATTTGAGTTTCCTATAAGCTTGGTAAGAGGTGTCACTATCTTGGAGGAATCCCTTATAAATATCCAGTAAAAATTTGCAAACCCTAGAAAACATTGTACATCTCAAACACAGGAAGGTGGTTGCCAATCAACGATTGTCTTGATCTTTTTAGGGTCCATAAAGATTCCTTTCTCTCATACAATGTATCTTAAAAAATCTACTTCTGCTTGATGGAAAGAGCACTTCTCCAATTTTGCATATAACCCTTTTTCTCTTAGTGTCTCTAGGACTATCTTTACATGATATTCATGATCCTCTAAATTTTTAGAGAATATCAGGATCAAATTGAGATATATTAACATAAAGTCATCTAAATACTCTTGAAAGATATCATTCATCATATGTTGAAAGACAACTGGAGCATTTGTGAGACCAAATGGAATAACTACATATTCAAAGTGCCCATAACTTGTTTGAAATGTTGTCTTCCATTCCTATCCTTCTCTAATCTTGACAATGTTGTAAGCTCCCCGAAGGTCAGTCTTCGTGAAGAGCTTTGCTTTTCAAAGGCGTTCCAAGAGCTCTGATATGAGTGATAGAGGTTATTTGTTCTTTATAATTACTTTATTCAATCCATAATAGTCTACACACATCCCGAGAGTCCCATCCTTCTTCTTTACAAATAAAATAGGAGCTCTTGCTAGAGACTTTGAGCGTTTGATAAACCCCTTTGCTAGATTCTCATCAATGTTCTTGCATAGTTTTGTAAGTTCCTATGGGGATAGTCTATATATTGGTCCAAAGGGTGGTTGTGCTCCCTCTTGAAGATCTATGGGACAATCATAAGGTCTATGCTCTAGGAGGATATCTGCATTCATGTTTTCAAAAACATCTTCAAGACTTTGTACTGAATGGGTAGCTCCACTGGATCATCTTTCTTGGATTCTTGAGCTGGTATGGCATAGATTATATATGTCAATTCCTTCCTTACTGCATGTATGAAGGCTTTGGCTCTAACATATCTTGGGTTCTTCTAGATATCTCAATGGGTGATTTTATTCTTTTCCCATTAATGTTTGGATTATGCTTCTTTAACTAGGGCATTCCAATGATAACTAGGTGTACTAGGCTCGATGTTACATTGAAACATCTGTGGGATTCATTGTCACCAAGCTGTACTCTTAATGGTGTGGTTTCCATGGTTATATTCCCAGATCCTAGAGGTCGTCCATTTACTACTTCAAGTTCTAGTGGTTTTTTCTTCCAAAGTATAGGAACTCCATGTTTCTTAACCAATCCTTCATTAATGAAAGATGAGGAGCCTCCTGATTCTACTAGGTCTATAAGGGAAAGGGTCTTCTTGGGCATGATTAACTTCACAGGTGCACAACATGTTTCTATGGGTATAGCTGGAATTATGAGACCCTTTCTTATATCATGGTCCAGCTATAAAGTATCTTTTACAACTAGACTTCCTAGTTATCTCCAAGTTCGAGATCATGTTCTTGTCTTGATCCTTGTTCCAGTCTTGTCTAGTCTAGTTCTTGGACATCCTGTCTTGTCCTCTTGTGATCTAACAGTATGAGATCTTATCGAGTTCTTTCTTGTATCTAGTTCATCTCCTAGAAGGGAGCTTATAATACAGATATCTTGTTTCATACTTACGATCTCGGGTTGTGGGATCTCCTGTATCATCTGTACTCAAGTTATTCATGGCTATTAGTCCTGGGTTGTGGGACATCTTGTATCAATTATGTATTCTTGTATCATTTTCCCTATGTGCGTGTTCTTGTAATCAGAAGTGTATTTCCAAAATCTTGTCTAGTGTAGTAATAGAACACAATCTAGTGCTCCCCTAAAATTTTGGCAAGACTGATTATGAATGTGGCCAACCCCTCCTTATATAGGCTTTCAAGGGCGGTTCGTGAAAGGAGATTATGAATTGATGATGTTATCAATGATGTCATCAATTCAAAACATGAGCTTCAAATATCCAAATGAGGCAAATAGATAGTCAATCTTAGGGTTTTGGCATGCTCCGAATGCAATGGAAGCATTGGTTTCCTAAAATTATGAGGAAATAATGAGATATATAAGTCACATGGAATCTGAGATTCATGCTCATTTCCTTGTCCATGACAATAGCTTTTCCATAGTCTTATGCCTTAATCAGTGAATTGGAGTAAGCAGCATGGATAATCGAATGGATAAAAAGAATTTATAAAAAAAAATTGACCCAAAATTGGAATAGTGCATAGTGAGCACAATGAGTACAATGAGAACAGTTTTACACTAAACACAGTGTGATAGTGAGCACAGTGCACAACACATAGTAACATATTCACAAAAAAATCCAAAAAGACACTAATGAACCAAAAAAAAAAAGTGAATTGACAAACACAAACATATATTGGATGAAAATAAATAAACTGAAACAGGTGTCCAATCAAGAACAATCACCACAAATCATGAACGGATGTTGAGAAGTAAACCTCCACAGACGTATGCAGGCTTTGATACCACTATTGACTAGATCTTGTAGACACACATACATAGAGATAGTAGAGAAAAGAAACTTTCACAAAAGCACATAGAGAATAGAGAGAGACAAGAGACTAAACATAAGATTAGGTACAATCTCCCTCCACAAACCTTGATGGACTAGTCTATCAAAGTATGTGTATTTATAGGTATTTTTCATTACAGCTTGAATAGAAGATACATGAAGGCAGTGCTTAAAAAAGCCTGTAATTATGAAAAATTTTCTTTATTTACAAATCATGGCTTTCTAAGCGATCTACTATTTTTACAAAAACACTGTTTTCTAAGCGATCTACTAATTTTACAAAAAATATATAAAATAATATCTTCTAAATATCTTTAAAAATATATGAATAAATCCATACACATTCAATCTCTCATGATTCTTCACTTGCTAAATTAAAAAAACAATCAAATTAAAAACCTTAAGACATCAGAATCCATTTAACACTCCATTATGCCATAAAGTATAAAAGTTAGAGGCCATTTCTTTAATGACCCTCTCAATGGATATACCTTAACATGTGTAATTGAGAGAGGAATTCCACTTATCCACAGAATATCTAGCAGCAGCACAACTTAAGAGAGGAAGAAAAATCATATAGTTGAAAATATTAACTAAGAAGATTATATATATGAAAGCCAAACTTAGAAAAGTATCCAAGTCGGAAGCAATGTGCTTTTATGCACATGCATTTCAAGAATTTTAGGTAAATATTCACATCTACCTTTTGACAAGAAAATGGAGTTGCTTGATAAAAAATGTGATGAGTACACGGTGTAAAAATTTTATTGTAAATTCCATACTTTAAATCCAAACCAGAAATTTTTAGAGAAATAAAAATTGTAGGGAGAAGAATAATAGAGCAGAAATGGCTTAGTATAGTTTAGGAATTAAGTAAATAGAATGACTCATAGATGTATTATTTTTCATATTTTCGTGGTGAGTAAATTAATGTGAGCTTTAATATGAGTGGTTAGTACATGTGAAACATCTTAGTTGTAAGATGATCCTTACTTTAGCTTCAAGATAGCGAGCAGATGTAGAATTATCTCTATCAGGACTATATGAATACTATTAGCATCTTAAATGTGTAACTTATGATAATTTTGGTAATAAAATTTGAGCGACATGTATAGAGTATAAGTGTACAAGTAGAGTTGGTTCTCGGTGAAACTCTAGAAGAGAAATTTAGAAGTCGAAACTCATGATAGGCCAAATAGTTGAAAAAGGCTTGCAAGTTAGGTTCACCCAACATGGAGCTTTTGTGATCAAAGCAACACATGATCAACAGGTGTGATGCATGTCAAATTGGGAAGGCACAAAGACAACCATTCAACCACAAAGGCTACATCCACAACAACGTATTGGACTTAGTACATACAGATGTATGGGGACCAATTCAAGAACCTTCATTGGCAGGATCAAGGTATTATGTCTCATTTATTGATGACCATAGTAGATGGACTATTCTATACTCTATCAAGAGTAAGAATGAAGTGTTTGATTGCTTCAAGAAGTATCTTGCACATGTGGAGAATCACATAGGTAGATCACTAAAGAAGCTCAAATCTAATGGAGGGGGAGAATACTTCTCCAAAGAGTTTGTTGAGTTCTTGCAGGACAAAGGTATGAAAAGGGAAGTGACTACCAGGTACTCTCCTCAACTAAATGAAATTGCAGAGAGGAGAAACAAGACATTGGTTGGATCAGCCCGAACAATGCTTGAAGAGAAGAAGTTGCCACATTATCTATGGGTAGAAGCTATTTCAACTGCAGTGTACCTTGTCAATAGACTACCATCCAAATCACTTCAAGGTATGACTCCTTATGAAGCATGGCATGGAAGAAAACCTAGTTTTGGACATTGCAAGGTTTTTGGTTGTTTAGCTTATGTTCATGTACCATCATAAATAAGAGGTAAGCTAGATGAAAGGGCAACAAAGGTAGTGTCTATTGGATATGATTCAACTCAGATGGGTTATAGGTTCTTCAATCCTTCAACCAAGCAATTCACTACAAGTAGAGATGTTGTGTTTGAAGAACACAGGTCTTGGTATGATGAAGACAAACAAAAGGTAACACTACCATATGATCTTGATTCTAACTCTCATCAATTAGGAAGCAAGCATGATACACAGGTCCAGGATCCAAGAGGTGATACAGACGATGACCAAGATGAAAGAGAAAAGGATTACAAACTATGGAAGTCAAGAGGCAAAGCAAAGATGCAAGAGGTTGGAGAATGCTCCAAACAAGCACCTAGAAGATCTGGAAGAGAAAAGAAACAACCAGAAACAAGAAACAACCAGAAACAAGAAACAACCAGAAAGGTATGGATATGATTCCACATTTGATACAAAGCATTCAATCTACTTGGCAAAAGACTCTATTTCAGAGGAACCCTCAACCTATGGAGAGGCAAAGGGAAACCCTAATTGGGAAAAGGCCATGAACAAAGAGATAGATGCATTGAAGGAGATGGACACTTGGGATTTGGTTCCAATGTCACCGAATCAAAAGGTAATTGGTTGCAGATGGGTATATAAAGTTAAAAGAAATTCAGATGGATCAGTTTGCACGTACAAGGCAAGATTGGTTGCCAAAGGATGCTCACAAACTCATGGTATAGACTATGAGGAAACATTCTCACCAGTTGCAAAGATGACTACAATCAGGACATTGATAAGTGTAGCTGCTGCAAGGAATTGGAGACTCCTCCAACTTGATGTGAAAAATGCATTATTAAATGGTTGGATAAGTGAAGAGGTATTCATGTCACAACCACCAGGTTTTGAAAACCCTACTCATCTATCTTATGTTTGCAGACTTAAGAAAGCATTGTATGGATTGAAACAAGCTCCTAGAGCTTGGAATTACAGGTTGGTTACATATCTTCAAGATCAAGGGTTCAAAGCTAGCAGCTGAGATCCTTCTCTGTTCATCAAAAGGGATCACAATGAGGTTATCTATCTATGTGTATATGTAGATGATATTATTGTGACAGGTGATGATCTAAATGACATTCAAAGGATCAAGAGACACATGCAAGAGGAGTTCAAAATCAGTGACCTAGGTGAGCTCACATATTTCCTAGGTATGTAGGTGATATATACAGATGAAGGAATGTATTTGACTCAAAGAAGATACATTTAGGATCTTCTTCACAAGTTCAAAATGGATAATACTAAACCTGTAGGTACACCTTTGGAGATGAATCATAAACTTAGTGTTTATGAAGGTGAGAAAATTGAAGACATTAAAGAGTATCAAAGCTTGGTAGGTAGCTTGATATATGCTACTCATACAAGGGCAGACATCTCATACAGTGTGGGAGTGCTGAGTCAGTTCATGCACTCACCGAGAAGACCACACATGGATGCGGCTAGGAGAGTACTTAAGTATCTCAAAGGTACAATCAACGAAGGTATATTCTATCCTTACTCTTCAGATTTGGATATCAAAATCTACTCAGATGCAAATTGGGCAGGAGCTAAGGATGATAGAAAAAGTACATCTGGTTACTTAGCATTTGTAGGTTCGAAACTAGTGTCATGGAGTTCCAAGAAGCAACCAACAGTTGCTTTATCTTCAACTGAAGCAAAGTACAGAGGCTTGACCATAGCAACTCAAGAGGCAGTATGGTTAAAAGCATTGTATACAGATTTGGGACTAGTGAGTTCCAAACCTCATATATTTGGAGATAATGTAAGTTCCATGCATCTAGCAGCAAATCCTATTTTTCATGCGAGAACCAAGCACATAGAAGTGCATTACCACTTCATCAGGGAGAAGCTCATGGGAAAGGAGATTGACATTTTTTTTGTTCCTACTGAAAAGCAAGTAGCAGATATGATGATGAAGGCACTTGATGGAATAAAGCTTTGTAGATTCAAAGGTATGGCAGGTATTCAACCTATCAGAGAATGAAGACTCAAGCATACTTTAGCTTGAGGGGGAGCTGTTGGAACATCAAGATTACACTATGCTTGAGATGGATTTGATCTACATCGAAGGCTATAGCGTCGCAAGAATATCCGTTGGAGAGTTCTTTTTTTTATGCTCATTTATTGTATTTTTTGAGAGATTTTTGATGGTTCATTTATCATTGTAAAAGCCTTGAGCTTTCACATGTAAAGGTAGAAAGA